>VXAA01006625.1:43197-62757 GCA_013399115.1 Anseranas semipalmata
TTTTTTTTTTTTTTTTGTGCAAGCAAACTCTGCTGAAGAAACCCATAGGTTAAGGACTACTGTTATACCTGAAGCTTGTTGGTAGTCTTTTGAGATTTGTCCTGGCTGAAAAGGACTTCATCAGTTTTGTATAAGAAAATATTTTAAATACGTATCTCTTTCTTGTCTGTTTTTGTCGTTGTTGTTGTTGTTTTAAGGCATATGTTAAAGAACCTCAAATTGTTTAATTCAGGAGAATGTAATGCACAAACTTATGTAAACATGTGATAAAGTCAGTGACTATAAACATGGGAAATGCTGCAGTGAGAACAACAGGGTTTTTCCTTTAGGTTTCTAAATAAGGGGTTTGGGGTTATGTATCTGGACTATATGCTTGTAACTTCCATGAAGTCTAATTAACCAGCCACTTGTAAGCTTTAACCCTTTCTACATTAACTGTGCTTCAGCCCATCATTTGCTGTGGAGGAAACCAGAACAAAATGTCACAGTGCGGACAAAGGGTCTTGTTACAACGATTATGCATAAAATAAATGCATATGTCTTCCAGTGGTCAAAGTGGGGTTTGAAACTTTATATTACTTGTGGCTGAAAAATATTTCTGAGAGGACGTTTGGTCACAAAGGGAGGTTATGTATTCACATGGTTGGTATGGCCTGTGTATACAATGGAGTGTCCATTATAATCCATTCCTTAGCATATTAAAAACACTCAAGCATTAAATGCATTAATATTTCTTAGTTTCATATAAATTAAAACGTTAGATGTTACTAAGAATTACTTAGCTATTTTCTTGTTAAGTGGTATATAATGATTTTATTTAGTATCTTTCTTCTACAAAAATGTATCCCAGCAATGAAATACAATACAATCGGATTCATGAAAAAAGGGTTGTTTAACACTACAAAATCATTGTGGAATCATTCTGATATTATGTTAAACCCTGTACAACAGAACTTTTTATATGATGAAATGCAGAAATAATAAAGTTCTTTAATGGGTTTATAGATTTAAACTTGTGCAGTTGACCTCTAAGATATATGCTATGTTTGTTTGACAGACAGCAGTAGCCCAGGCAGCTGCTCCCTCAGGTAGACATAAATCAGTTCACCAGAAAATTGCAGGGGGATTTTCTGAAATGACTCACTGGGGAGAGGAGGGTGTTGAAGGAAGGGGTGGGAAGACAGGCAGCAGAGTCATCATTAAATTTTAAGCAAGTGGTAGATAAAAGTCGTGAAATTGCTGGTCTTCAGAAATAATTGTTACCCCAGACCACAGAATAATTTGTTGTAATTAAAATAGGCAGCTCCACTTCCCCTGAAGTCAGCAATATGAATAGTCAGGCCAGGATATTATACTGCATTTTGGCTTAAACTGAAGGGAGACTTGAAACTCACTGAAGTAAAATTCTGTAGAAAAGCACAGCAAAAATGAAAATCCTGAAAAAACAAAGACATTAAAGTAACTGATTAATTTTTATTAACTTTTAACAAAAAATCTGTATTATGTAACTTCACATTGTATGCTCAGGGCACTGGCTAGTGGGCTTTGTGATTTTTGACCATCATTTGCTAAGGAAGTTATTGCTCAGATTCCATTAAATTAGATTCCAAAGCCAACGGTCTAACAAAACAGGTTTGCTAACAGGGAATTTTAATAGCGACTTCAAGAGCTTGCTTGTGGAGTCTTCTAATCGGTGGCATGATGTACAGTGTTTATGTCATGCAGTGAGTTTGCCATCTTTTCTTTGCTGCCAGAAGGCACTTCCTTTCTTCAAAGTGTTCTCATAACAACTAAAACCCTGTAATTTGGAAAAATAAGTACAGTCACTGCAAAGCATCAGTGATGCCAAGTATGAGATCCAGATTTCAAGCACACCAGCACCACTAAGTAAGGGAATGGACAACCAAGGAGAAAGAATAGAAAAATTAGGAGGAATCGTAGCCTGTAACCACCAGAAGTGAAAAGACCAAATGGCATAATGCATGGATGGAGGTGGACTTAAACTTGGGTGTCTTTCTGGTGGTCATGTGAACAGCCCATATCAAATTATCAGTGTAGAAAATGGAGAAAAAATATTCCTCTTCTTGTTGAGATGCTTACCCAGCCTACATGGAGGGAGATCGCTGAAGGTGACAGCACGTGTCAGGCAGGGCTACTGTGCTGGCAGTGGGGAGTTGGAGGGCTTGGCATTAGGGAGGGCTGTGCTCTCTTTGCTCCAGCTCCTCCAGCACTATCTTGGCTGGTGAACAAGGCTCCACTGTGATAGTGCAAGGCTGCATTAATGGCAAGCAACATGGAAACATGGAAAGGAGCATGGGAAGCAAAACACAAGCCCTTCCAAAGCCACCAAAGCAGCACCAATGAATGCCCCAACAGTAATGCCTCGTAGCATGAGCTCTCCGCCAAAAAGCTCTTGGTGATGCTTGACCTAGCCAGCAACTGTCCTGCAGCAGACTATGTCCTGCCCTGTCATCGCACCCAGTGAAGCCCGATTCTGGAGGACATATAGCTGTACAATACTCCTCTTTAACTCTAGGTAGGGATTTCTTTACAGAGGGTGCAGTGACATGCAGGATCCACACAGAGTCCTTGCCACATAAAAAATGAAGATTTTCTAAGAGGAGTCTTTTCCTTTCTTAAAAAACCCTCTTTCTCCAGCATTTTGCTAGTCTAAGGCTTTAGCCTCTAATTAGGATGGCCATTCACTTTAGGCATGTCATGCACGGTGGAGCTGCCTATGGCTTTCCTTGCAGGGTTATAAATGTCCAAGTTTCCCCACCTTTAGGAACTCAATGGCTTTTAACTGAAATATCCCAAAATATGGTAACAAGGGACATGAATTATATCTACATAGGGCCATCCAACAGTCCCTTTGCATCAGATCTCTGGAGGCTTCTGCATGAGCCAGCCAGGGCTGGAATGGAGGCAGCTGCCAGCCACCATGGGCTCTCTTCCTCCAGGCCATCAGCCAAGCCTCTGCAAGGCTGCTTAAGCCAGCAGTTCTGAAAATTGCCTCTTGGAGCTAGGTGCAAAGAGTTTAAGAATATATACATGTATATTTACTTTTGCATACTTTACAACAACCAGTACATATTTTTAGAAAAGTTGTCAAACGATTTCAGGTAATAAAAATAACAGCTCACATCATTTCATGTTAATTAAGAAGAGGATAAGCAAATTCACCATTTATTATATTAGGGAAAATTCCCAAAGCGCATTGACACACTGTCTGAAGTGCTACTGTTTTTCTTACATTGTTTCTGGGGTTCATATGTTAACCATACATGAAGTTTTCAAGAAGTTTTATTTCATTAATAAGTATTATGATGGCACCTTCAGTGGATATTTTCACTGAGGGAGCCTGAACAGTGCTTTGCAATCCTCCCCCTAAAACTCAGTAATGCTTTTGAGCATCCTCAAAAGTTACAAGAGAATGTTTTCCTTGTCTCCTGTTATTACATTTTGGCCCTGCTGTCCATATGCAGGATCCTGAGACACACATATACAGACAGTTATATATGTTTACACATCTATACACAGACACACGTATTAACTTGTTTCCCAAGAAAATAAATTGTACCTGGGATATGCTTGGCTTTATTATTCTGCAATTCTTTTCTTGCACAATATCCTTAAATAGAAGTCTGAAGAAAAACACACTTCATGGTAAAAGCAGAGGAAAGGGGAGAGCAATGCACATCCTGGGCAAATGAGCTACAGGAATTACTCTCATGAAGCCAACAACAAGGTGAAAAGGCTGTAGAAGACTCAATACCCCAACTTACTTTGTTTGGAAAACAATATGGCGAAAGGGAAATCAGAAGATCTATTAACTCACTCTGCTAAATATGCAGTCATAGGAAATGACCACATAGATCTTGTTATCGGGAGCAAAGAAGAGCAAAAAAGCTCCTTTCGTACAGCAGAATGAAAAGTAAAAACCTTAGCCTTTAATCTAAATCTTTGTTTTATGGTCTTTAGTCATAAATGCAGACACCCTAATGGTTACTATGATTTTCCTTTTGGGAGGAGGGGGAGGGGATGCATGTATTTAGAGAATTTCAAGACTAATCTTAGAAATGCTTATTGTCTTAGTGACCAGTGTGGCCGTCTTTTAGCTGTGTTTTTTGTTTTCGTAGAAGCTAAAAATAATTTAATTGGTTTGTGTTAGCAAGAAATGCTTGGTTTTTCTTCTGTGCTGCCATGTGGTGTAGTCTAGGATGTGGGTTTTTAATGGCCCAAGTAGTTTGTGCTTTGTCCCCACAGTATCATCAACACCACATGCTCTAATGTACCCTGATGTTTGTACAAGAAAATGAAACCTTCAGGCATTGCAGCCTTTCTTTTAATACCTCTTCCACCTGTCGGACACAAGTCAAAGTTATACTACAGAGCTTTCAAGTGCTGCACAATGCTTTGGCAGTAAGCAAAGCTTAAAAACATCAGGGGTTGTTCACAGGTGCCTTTGATGTTTGCAATACCTGTTTGTTTTTTGTTTTTTTATTTAATATTTCAGTACTCCTCATACTGGGCCTCAGAGGTACCACCTTCAAATTTAGGTGGTACCTCCACATAAAGACATTTAGGTGGAAAGCAAAACATCCAATGTCTGTGTTTAAATAGATTTATGGACAAAAAGAGCTGCATGACCCTGACACTGAGTTATTGTTCACTGCTAATGATGAGATGGAAATAGAACAAGAGTTGCTGACTTACACTGTCTTCTGTAAATTTTTTAACTTCTTGTAGTAGCAGTTGAAATGATATGCTTGATGCTACAGGTCTTTAATCAGCAAACCTCTTGGACCTGGGAGAGGAGAAGTGTCAGGGATGGGAAGGAAAGAGGAGAGATCACTCACCCTGTAGTCATATATTACCTGACAATTTTATTCTAGTTAGTATGAATCATCATATGACACTACTTCAAAGCTGGGAGGATGAGGCAGGATTTGTCTTAGCCCAGAATATACGAAGGGGTGTTTTGAAGACCCTTGTGCTGTCACACTGCTCTTTGTTTCTCTTGACAAATCCTGATAGCACTTTCATGTTTCAGTCTGTGAAATTCTGGCTTCCAGCCTTGTTGAAGGAGCAGATTTCAGTTCAGGAAGGGAACGGGGCAGCAAGGCAGAGCCAGTTGTGTTACTCACCTCACTAGTGTGATAGTCTCTAGTGTCAGTGCACTGTATGAAAAAAGACTTTTAAAAAACTTTTCAGAAAGAAACACAGCTAATGATACCTTTCAAAGCATCTCCTTTCAGCTGTACTCTCTATAGATATTATGGACAAATTGGATCTAAAGAGTTTCTGAACAGGGACTGTTTATGAAGATGACTCTGCAGCCTTCTTCTTTCTGTTGCTGCACCCTCTTCCCCCTCCAGCTCATAGAAAACTCCCCTTCTAGAAAAGGATTTGTTACTGTCTGGGACTCTTCAGAATGTCTCTGCCTATCAGTTCAAGATTTGTATTTGCTGCTGCTTATGGGCATCCATTACGCTCCAAATGAACATGAAACAAGGTTTTTGTTATGGCCAGTCCAAACATGTGAAATTTGCTTGCTCTGATGTCAAACTCCTTTCAGGTTTTTCACTGAAAACTGAGACAGTTGTAGCCATGTCTTTCCAAGGGACACTTTAAATCATATTCCACTCTTTTTATTTGCTATGTACAGTTAATTTGCCCATTGGTTCGTGAATTAATTAAATTTTTTTGTTAACATGGGATGTTGTATCAATCTACACTTCTTTATTTTTTTTCTCAAAAATGTCTCAATTTACTGTTCCTTAAATGCAAATGGCAATTATATCAAATGAATGATAGAAAAAATATTCCAATCTCTACCTCCCCTGAATGCAGGAAAGCACAGACTGATGTGTGGCTGCTCAAGGACACAAGGAAGGTTTTGTCTTTCCCTTTGTCCATCACCACCACCTGTTCCCACTGAAGAGACACGCTATGGAGCTCCACTTCCAACTTCATGGCCAGACCAACTCTGCTAAGAAATAAACGTGTGGATAGTTAACAAACTGTCCCTTTGGACTCCCATTGTTCTCACTGCCAAATAGTCATCTGTTGTACTCTGTCCAACACCTTAAAAGCTCATCCAATAACGTTCTTAACCTATTCACATTCTTCTTTTAAATCAATCATTCACCAGTATCCATGCTGAGTTTTCTCTGTGCTTATCCTAAGTTTTGCTCTATGCTTTTTTTATTTTATTTTATTTTATTTTATTTTATTTTATTTTATTTTATTTTATTTTATTTTATTTTATTTTATTTTATTTTATTTTATTTTTGTATGCATACAGTAACTGCCAGCAGACACAGAGCTGGGAAGGTACAGAACAGCAAAAGGAAACATCAGTCTACCACGATAAGACATGAACTGTGGATTTGACTCAGGGACCAAATGTATGAGTGAACGTTAGCATATGGCTATGAACCAGGGTATAAAAGCCACCATAACCAGCTAGTTAATGTCACTGAACAATGAAAACCATGATAATTACATGGTAGTATTTGCCTTTACAGCCATAGGAAATCTGTGGTAAAGCACAAACTGAAAAGCCAGCATAAAAACACTATCAGTATATCCTAATGGGTGTCAGACTTTGACAAGAGCATAAAGAAGTAGTTTTTCAAAACTTTTTTTTTTTTTTTTTAAATCTACTTTGGTGTCATAAAGAATAGGAAGGCCAAAAGAGATAGCTGATAAATTTGGGCGCAGCCGCTAAGGTACAACCCCTATTGCCCTGCCCCAAGAAGAGATGGGTAACCACTGTCTGAGCAAGGACCAGACAGTCCCTAAGGGCGCAGCCTAGGAGACTCCCCATGAGCACCCTGAGACCTGAAGAGCGTCAGTGTCAGCAAGAGCAGGGGGAGAGGACAGCAGCCGCATGGCCTGTGGGTAGCCCTGGAAGCAGGTGTTCACCTGCTCAGCCCATTGAGGTGCGGTGCTAAGGCACGGCAAGTTCTCTGAGCTGTCCTAAAACCTTGTCTTATCCTCCAGAGTTTCTGAAGTCAGACCACTTCTGAGGTTTAGGCAGCAAGAAGAGGGGTTACGTAGTGCTCCTTATATTCCTTATCACCTTCCACTTATGTTCACAGCTAAGTCATGGTCTCTAGGGAGGAAAGGGAAGGCGGGAGGGCAAAGATATTGCTAAATACCTGGGGCTTTTTCTACGGATTGTGAGTACTGTCTTTCACCATTTGCCTAGAGCTCAGCGCTTTTTATTAAATCAGGTAAAGCTTGGGGCATATTTGTGACTGCTTTCTTAAAAGCTCCAACTTGATGCAAGACCAGTGGCTTCTGAAGACCTTGAGAAGAAGGTGCAGCTGGAGTGGGAGGAGGTGACAGGTGACCTGTACTTGCTCTGCTCCCTGTCAGCCCAGGCTGTGCAGATCCAAAAGGAGCTGTTGTAGTGAGCAGAAAAACTCCCTAAAATACCAGTGGTTTTTGCGGATGGACTGTTACCTTTACAGCCGGCTGGGATCCTTCCTGTAAAGTATTGGGACACTTTTATAGGACACATCTCTCTTCAGCTCTCTGGGCTGGAAGTTGACATCTTATGAAGTTCGTCACAGTGTTTTGTTTTGTTACTAGGGGTTTGAAGCTTGGGGTGTGAGGACCGTGACCAGCGGCCCAAGGGATTCCCCAGGCTGCAGCCACACAGCAACCATTTGTTTTCTTTTGACAGCCTGCGGGGGCCTTGAAGGCAGCTTAAATCCACCAGTCAACTACAAGCTACAAACCACAACGCCTCTCCACTATTTTAGAGCGTGTACCTGACGGGAATATAAGCTCTGGAGGCCTTAGCTGTGCTTTCCCAGCTGCTCTCTTGCACTTCAAGTTGTTTTATTTTTTACAGAGGATTTGCCTGAGGGAGCTTGCATGGATTTTGGCATCCCCAGAGGTGGCGGCAGCAGCTCCAGCCACAGCCTTCTCTGGCGGCACTTGGAGGGAAAGGTGTTGCGAAGGATGGGAGGTCTTTCCTACACTTTTCAAGAAACTTGGACACCATAAGGAGTCTGCACAAAATACATTCTCCCAGCCTGCTAGTGCCAAGAAAGGTTGCATGAACCAGGTTAAGAAATTGTAGAAAGTACGTTTCTCCCTGAAGTTGTCCATGAGATGGCTGTTTTTATATCTGTGAGGCATTTCTTGAAAAACACAGATAGACGGCATTTATAGATAAATTTGAGCTGGATGGAGATCATTTCTTTATTTTGCTCATTGAAAAATACTGGATCCCAGCAAACTTCACTCTCATCTCAGGAGTTTCAAGCAAAGCAGGGCTGATGAGGCTGCTAGTGTGGAGCGCATCACTATGCTACTGCTAAAAAATTCCTCCTTTTTACACATCATGAAGGAAAAGTCCTGAAGGTACTATGAGAGACAGAAAACTGTTATGGAGACATGTTCTTGCAGTGACTGTGGATACAAGCTGCAAATGAAGGACCCCTGCTAAGTTTTTGATAGATTCAAACCTTGCTGAAATTCATGAAGAAACAACAATACTCCATACACGCTACATATGAAGGTGTTTTTTAAAGCCAAGCACTTATTTATGGATATGGCCAGACACCATGGATTCTGCCACATCTGATGTCTGACCTCTCAATTTCTGTGGAAGACTGACAGTTTTCCGTAGTCTGCCTGGTAGACAGTCATCTCCCCCAAACTCAGCAGTCTAAGACCTGGGTCAGCAACAGTTTGCCTGCTCTCCCAAAGGCTCTACTTAGCCTACATGACCAAGCTGGAAGGATAGTTATTATTGCACTGTGTTGACCAGAAAAATTCTTTTCATTTTGCTTTAAGAGGAACATACACAGGGGAAGGATGACCCCCCACTTAAACTGTGGTACATGGTGCCTTTTACCCTGAAACTCTTACAAAATGGCTGAAGGGCTCTAAATACATCTGAATGTCTCAAATGAATTGTGGGTGTCCCACACTCAATCTGCTGCATATTATAGTTGTCCTACCAAGGTCAATAGAACATATATCCTGCAAAGAGATAGAGAGGCAAAATGTGAAATTGCCCTTACTGAGGCAATTAAGCATGCCAATTTCAGCAGGAGAAGAGAAAAAGTCAGTTGCTTACTGCTCAGGAATTTATCATAAACAAGTAGGTCTGAAAACCATTTTCTAGCAGCAGACAGCTACAAACACAATATTATTTCTAGAAACCACCCATGGCCTCAGTGCTGAAAGATGCAGAGGGGCCTCAGCATGAGGAACGTCAAGTTCTCGTGTTCCAGACTGCGGTTTCCTTACACCTTTCCATTTTGGCATAAGTTTGCAAAGCCACTCTCCATTTTTAATATTTAAATGTTAGCTGACGCACCAAGCATATTCTTGGGAAATAGCGTAGCTGCAATTTCAATAGGCATAGCTGAAAGGGAGGGAAGTAACGTGGCTGTATAGCTAACAACAAATGGGGCGATAAGCTACATGAGCCAGGAAGTACATTTTTGCCTTGCCTAGAGAGTAAGTCTCACTTTTTGCTTCAAACCATAAAGATGTTGGTTAAAATTAGATGATTCATGTTGATTCAGTACAGGTTTTTTTGAAAAAAAAAAAAAAAAAAAAGCCTCTCTGACCAAATTCTTTTCTTTAGTGGGCAGGAGAGCCTTCTTTGTTAAAAACAAAATGAAAACAAAACAAAACAAAAAAAACCACAACATGCACACATGCACACATATTCACACATGCTTAAAAGTTACTGTTTTTCCCCTGGAAAATGTGGTTTCTCTAATTGAGGGTTGAAAACAGAAAAAACCTTTTCAAGCGTCCCACTCAATTACTCATTTCAGGGTGGGTCAGTCTTATCATATCACGTGATGTCCGGTAATGGTGATGCAATAAAACAGATGCTGTCCAAATTTCGTGCCACCAGTCAGCAGCAAAACTATTCAAATCAAACCACGGTCCTTTTCTAGAAATTCCAAAACATGCCATCTCCTCCAGGCTCCGTGTTTAATAGTGTCAGCTTTCCCAGACTGAATACATGCGAATTTCTTCTTCAGAAGCACATGTCAAGAACAAGCTCCAGACTACTGGGAACACAGCTGAGCTGAAATCCTTCTTTCCAATAGAGAGAGAGGGGCACTCCACCTTCTTGGAAGAAGAGGTGGGAGATGTAAGATCTCCACATGTTGATTGCAGTCTGGCAATCTTTACTGCCTGGCTACCACTAAAATCTCCTATTGAGGCAGTATCAACTCTCCAAGACACTGTATTGTCCCTGGAAGTTTCTACCAAGAAAAGAAGGATGATCACAAAATGTTATTAATCCCATTTCCATTTTGTGTATTTCTCATCTGATATGTGGATGCATAGAAAGGAAAGGTAGTTCACTGTACTGTTAAAGTTAATAGATAATTTATTTAAACATATTTCTGCTAAGGAGCTGTCCATGATAGAGTGTCGCTTGAATTGAATAATTAATATCAGATTTTACCCAATAAATGAGGGAAAGCCTAATAAAATTTTACACCCCAAGATTTTGTTGCCCCAAAGTGAAAGAGTGCTAGCATACTATGAAAAAATACGAGGATGCAATCAGAATGACTAGCACAAAGTACAGCAGTCCCTATAAATCAGACTTTATGAGTAAATGATAAGGTACAATTTTTATGTTGAACCTGGTTTTGCTTGAAATAGTGGCAGTATTTCTGCTAGAACACGAAGCCTTTAAGTTATTTATGATGAACTTTCTCCTTGTTCTGCAACTGCCAACAACAAATCCACAGCAACACTATAATCTGGCTTTGAACAAACACCTTCTTGAGATATTTGTCCTGCCAAGCTGTGGATGAGTTTTCTATTTTATAAGTACAACTCTATCTAAACTTCTGAAGTTGCCTTGAGTACGTAAGTAAACCCTAATGGGATTTTCCATTCTGGGAAAAAGTGTTCCATCTAAAATTGCACTTTAAAAATATGTAGACATGCTTTTTATAGCTAAAGAAATGGTATCAGAGATTATTTTTTGTGTGTCTGTGTGCAACAACATTAATGCACAAAGAATGAAAATCGGGCTTTTCAAAATACAATCCCAGCTGCAGTGAAAAGACAGGATGTCATGGTGGTGGCCACGTGGCAATAGAGATAATAGCAGCAGGATCAACAGGAGCTTTCCTAAATAAATCTCCAGAAATGCATGACACTGTTAACACCAGAAGTTTGCTCAATTGTCATAACACATACACATCAGAGAAATTAACTGAGCTACACACACAGCCATGGCAGAGCTGAATCCTCCCAGGACTTACCCTCCGTGCTTGAGGAGCTTCATATTTTCTTTTGCTGTGAGCAGTGATGGTGACTGTGTCAGGCTGAGACATCAGAAGCTTACTGGAAGACAGCTTTTTGCCCTCTAGCACCTGATGAAGCAAGTATATGGTTTGTGGGAAACAATTCAGGAATACAAGACATTTTGAAATGTCTCCAAGAGCTGGCCCAGGAGGAGAGCTTGTGAGTTAGACTGGACAAGGCCTGGGGTAAAACCCAGCAGGGACTGATGGGGTTTAAATCCTTGGAGAAATCAAGACTGGGGCAATATAGTATTTGGCCTGAGTAAGTAAAATAGGGAAAGAGACTTCTGGCAGGTTTTCAGTGGAGGAGTAGTTGAGGAAGCCTAATTTACAATAGGCTGACAGTGAGTCAAGTTTAAGGAATGAGGGCTTGTGAAGGAAAACATACTGAAACCATTGCTTTATGTAGAATGACACCTTTCCAAGGTGGTCAAGTTTTGCCAGAATCAAAGGCCTCAGCAAGGTTTGCAGAAAAACTGCAATATTACCTTTTGCACCCTTGGACTGCTGTTGTGTTTCATGGTCAGCCTTTTCTCCACCCCACGAAGCAGAGCAGCTGACATGTGAAGGTTGAGTCTGGCCTGGTTACAGCCCTGTGGTACTTTGAGAGGTTTGCCCAAACTAATACCCACGAAAGGGCTGCCAATATTGATTTTTATTTTATTTTTTTGCCAATATCTCAAAACAGAAAATGTCCTTCAGTCCCTGCAACCATGCACTCCCAGATCCTCCTCAAAAAAGACTACCCATCCCCTGTGTGTTGCATGAGGGTCTAGCATGTCAATTTGGAGCAAGTGAGCAGGAAACAACATTGGCACAAGAAAGCTGCTTACCTGAATGAGGACTGCTGGATGCAAACGGCTTTTGGAAGAGGAAAAGCAGGAACCAAGACCTGTCAAATGAACTCTGAGAGAGAATGGAAATATAATTTCCCTCAAAAAATAAAATAAAATAAAATAAAATAAATAAAATAAATAAATGACCCCCCCCCAAAAAAAAAAACCAACCAAAAAAACTCCACAACCTTTGAAACGAACATTTAAATAGCAGTTTACAAATACAGATTGAGGTAATATTGTAGTCAGAAATGGACGTGCAATCTTTATGTATTCACACAAACCTTTGAGGCTTAAAAGCTCCATAATACTACAGTCTACAACCTTTACTGGAGACATGAAAGACATGCAGTGGTGTGATGCTTAATTTGGGAATGGAACACGTTTCCTGAGTTGTTTTTATTTTTTATTTATATACTGTTTAAGAGAAATACTCTAGCCTTATTAAACATTTTACCTCATGAGTTTACCCAGGTGATTGTATGAAACCAATACAAAACAAGAGATCAACCATTCTGTTTTGAAGAGGCATTAGCATGAGATTTTTGGGACAAAGTGGCAGAGTATTACAAATGCACTGTGTTGTAGTGATCTGCATGGTCTTCTACTAGCATGCTGTGTACTTAAGCAAGGGCCACTACACATGCAGCCTATTAGGTTTAGCTTTCTGATTGCAAGACTGAATGCAATGAAGGAAGGAATATATCTTGAGCCATTGATTTTGCCACTGTGTCAAAATGATTAAGTTCTCACATTCAGAACTGACCATATAGCACGTGAAGTCCACAGTGGCAATGCTGGCTTTACTTGTTTCTCTGTAATATTTAGTAATTTTTTAACTTTCCTGCCTGCAACAATACGAATTGAAAGTAATTTTTGGAGAAGTTCTGGAATCTAGAAACATTCTGTAAGGTAATTTGGCAGAGAACAGTAGTGCAGCAAGAAAAAAAAAATTGCTTTTCCAGACTTAAAAATAGCCAGTGTTAACAGGTCTCTAATCTTGCACAGATCTGTCATTTGGGCAATGTAGTCATAAAATTGAGTACTAAACACTTGCATTCTGATGTTTCCATTTCTTAATAATTTAAAGTGCTTGCCAAGCATAAGGAAACTTAAATTCCAGAGATGTTCTGATGCTGTGTCAAAGAGGAATCAATCATTTTTCAATAGATGATGTCCAGGAACAACACCTGCCAGAATCTCAGTTGGAGGCTCTGAAGACATATTTTGTATAAGCAGAGGCCAACTTATTTTACGTAGCTCTTCAGGCTGAGTAAGTTTTCCAGTGCCTGGTAGGTGCTTTGAAGTAGCCATGGCGGTTTCATCTTGCTTTCTGTATTTCCAGTGTTGGTTCATTTACCTTCATTCATCTCTCAGTTACAGGGCTTGTTAATGGCTGATGCTTGGTAATTTATTATGTACGAAGTTACATAATAATTAAGATGTTACACATAATTAAGATGTTAGCCAGTGAACTGGTCATGGATTTGATCACCCATCCGTGGCTTCTGTGTTGAAAATCAGCATGGACTCATGGAGTCCCATGGGCAGGAAGGGATCTCAGGAGGTCTCTGGTCTCTGGTCCAACCTCTTGCTCAAAGGGTCAAGGCTGAGTTCAGACCATGTTGCACGTGGCTTTGTCCAGTTGGGTCTTGAAATCCTCCAAGGTGCTGACCTTTTCTTGGTAACCTCCCTCTGCACCCCAGAAGGCTGCTCTGAGGTCCTGCACCAGGTGACCCTGCCAGCTTGCTTTGGCCTGAGGAGCCAAGTTGGATGGTGCTGTACAACCAAGCACTTGGGCAGCATTAGAAACATTCAAAAACTTCCCCTACTTTTGGGTCATGTTTTCCCCTGGTCTCATGTCATTAAAACTGTTCATTGTCCAAGGAAAGGATATCTTGTGGAGGTTAGAAGAGACCTACAGATTCTCCCAATTGGAGAGTTACATTTTAAGATGGGAAAGGCATAGGAGGGTGCAAACACACCACAGTCATGATAGTAGCATACCACATGTGAACCCTGTGAGGAAGAACAAAAGATTTCAGAGAGACAAAAATATACACAACTGTCATCTACTCTGAAAGTGACTTGTCCTTATATTTTCCACTCTTAGAGCTGTGGACTTGGACAGGCAATGAAGGAAACCTTCCCTTCCCAGAAATTTTAACCAAGCTGGATGAATTTCTGGGAGACAGCTTAAGTGGCTGACACTGATGGGAAAGATAATCAGTGCTAGGGTGAATGCTTTGCTTCACTGACTCAGGCATTGCTCAGTTAATGTTACATCTAGTACTTGCAAGATCCCAACACAACCCTTGTGGTTTTACCCATTGAGTTACTTCACTAGCTATCAGTTCCTGGTAGGGTCAAAGTGGAAACAGGAAAAGAGATGCATGCAGAGACAGTAGCAAGTGATATGGATCCCCACAACTGAGCTGGTGCTTTACAGTAAAATAAAGCAAAGACATATAAACTAGGCATGAATATATTTCAGCTGGAAAGTAGAAGTTGTCTAATCATTAGAAAACAGAGATTTTGCAACACCCTTTTCATAGGAACAACAGGAGGTAAAATAACATGATTATTTTTAAGATGGAGCAACCCTGTCCTTGTGAAAGAGAATTGTGGTAATAAAAGGACTAACTGTGGCAGTAGTGACCTGGCCCTAGTGCTCCAAGAAATGATCCTTGATCCATAGAGAAGGTGTGTTTAAGAAAATCATATAGGGCAAAACAAATTCATTTTTCTATTTTCTGGAGTTGTGTTATATCATAAATACCTGTAATATGAATGAGTGTGTAATATGAGTGTCTACTCAGAGCTTCAAATGCAGAGTACTTCATCGAAGAATGCAGCCTCTGTTTTTTAATTTGGCTTGTGGTTAATGAAGCCCTGGGAACATTTTCCTTGCCCAATTAAGTATCAGTTATAACAAAGTGTTTGAAGAGAAGTGTCATGTTTCTGGGTTTTACAAAAACAAAAAAAAGAGAGACCCTTTCAAAAACAGATGTGTTGCTGTTATCTACTATTGGGTAAAAATGTCTTGGGCTTTGGGGTTTGGGATTTTTTGACCTGTTTGCCCCACAACATCTAACGACATCTAAGGCACATCTAGTGGTTTCATTTTGGCTTATGTACATGTATAAAATACACAAATATAAATGTTAAAAATGTGACTGCTAGAGCACTTACCCTCTCTTCTCTCACTGCTGGCACTGGCGCAATTCAGGATGCACCACAACAACCTGCCCATATTTCTGTGTGAATGTTCAACAAAACCTTCTTTACATCTTGCTGACCTTCCACTGAGAGATGTGGCTGCCTTCTGCAGCCACTGAGCTAAAGATTGGCGATATACTATTTACTGTCAGCATATGCTCTTGGGAATTCAATTTATTTCCAATCTAAAATTTCAGTCCAGATAGTCCTTCCATAGCTGTCTAACTGGGTACTGTTCACCACAGCTACTAATTACCTTTCTCTGCTCTTAGTTGTCTGCCAAACTGACTTAATATCCTTCTGTCACAGACCTTGTGGACAAAGCAAATGTAGTAGTTGTCATATATCTTAACCATGTTTTATACAACAGTCATAAATAAACTAGGGAAGCGTGGTCAAGATGAAATTAATATACCTTGGGGACAAAGCTTCTAGAAAACCATATTATCTGCGAAGTCAAAGGGATGCGTTGAGTAGGGTTTTGCAAGGCCATAAACCGAGCCTGCTACTATAAAACACTTTCATTAATGACCTGATGATAAAATAAAGTATTGTGTTAAATTTGCAAATGGCACCAAGATGGGAATTAGGGCAAGGTTAGAATTCAAAGAAATCTTGTCAAATTGGAATTATGTTACAGAAACAAATGACTTGGTTGAGGGAATAGAGTGCACCCTCAGCAAGTTCGCTGATGACACAAAATTGGGAGGAGTGGCTGACATGCCAGAAGGCTGTGTGCTGCCATCCAGCAAGACCTAGACAGGCTGGAGAGTTGGGCGGGGAGAAATTTAATGAAATACAACAAGGGCGAGTGTAGAGTCTTGCACCTGGGCAGGAACAACTCCAGGTACCAGTATAAGCTGGAGGCTGACCTGCTGGAGAGCAGCGTAGGGGAGAGGGACCTGGGGGTCCTGGTGGACAGCAGGATGACCATGAGCCAGCACTGTGCCCTTGTGGCCAAGAACGACAACGGCATCCTGGGGTGTATTAGAAGGGGTGTGGTTACTAGGTCAAGAGAGGTCCTCCTCCCCCTCTACTCCGCCCTGGTGAGACCGCATCTGGAATATTGTGTCCAGTTGTGGGCCCCTCAGTTCAAGAGGAACGGGGAACTGCTTGAGAGAGTCCAGTGCAGAGCCACAGAGATGATTAAGGGAGTGGAGCATCTCCCTTACGAGGAAAGACTGAGGGAGCTGGGTCTCTTTAGCCTGGAGAAGAGGAGACTGAGGGGTGACCTCATCAATGTTTATAAATATGTAAAGGGGGAGTGTCAGGAGGATGGAGCCAGGCTCTTCTCCTTGACATCCAACGATAAGACAAGGGGCAATGGGTGCAAGCTGGAACATAGGAGGTTCCACTTAAATATGAGAAGAAACTTTTTCACGGTGAGGGTGACAGAGCACTGGAACAGGCTCCCAGAGAGGTTGTGGAGTCTCCTTCTCTGGAGACATTCAAAACATGCCTGGATGTGTTCCTGTGGACCTGATTTATGTGTTCCTGCTCCGGCAGGGGGATTGGACTAGATGATCTTTCAAGGTCCCTCCCAATCCCTAACATTCTGTGATTCTGTGTGATTCTGTGAAACAAAGCACTTTTCAGCAGGGACAAATGCAAGGTATGCAGACACTGGGGAGTAACAACTGGCTGGGTAGCACATCAGTAGGAAAGGGACTACAAGCTGAACGTGAGTCAACAGTGTTGTAGAGCTACAAGAAAAGCAAAAGCTGGGCTGTATAAACAAGAGGATGACCTATTAGTCACATGGATGGAAAAATCCAACCATTATGCTACAGCATGACCTCAGATGAAGCTCTGTGTCTAGCTAGAAAATATGGCATTTGAAGAATGATTGAATTTACTCATTTCTCCTAAAGAAAGGATGGCTAAGCAGGGTCATTGCAGGTTTCTCAATCATGAAATGCAATGGTGAAGGGAATAATCATTTTTTTATACTCATAGGGTAAGACAAATGACTGTGGGCTAAACATCAGCAAGGACATTCCTTGGAGTATGGGAAGCAAAGCATGGGATGGATAATAAGAGGAGGCAGTGAGGTCTTCAGCCTTGGAGGTTGCTAGGAGCAGGCTGGTTAAACACCGATCGGGAATGGCACAGATAGAGCTGACCCAACAATTGGGTAGCAGAGGCAGGCTAGATGGTCTCCTGACGTACCCTCCAGTCCTGCAAGCTGAAAATCACTGACCTGGTAGAAACAACACTGGGAAATGGATGAGTTCAAAACTATTTTAAAAATGAGCCTATACCACTTCAAAGACACTACATCTTCACAACCCTTTTTCATGCCTGCCTGGAAACATTGGGCAGTTGTACTGTGGGGAGATGGGGCTCTACAATACCACTTGAAAGCAATTGCCAGAAAGCAAAGTTTAATGCTTACAATCCAATGGCAGCAATAAAAAGTTTTTGTGTTAGTCTCTCTCTTTTCACCATTGCAATATAACCAGGAAAGCATTTATCCCACGTCTTAGGTTGCAACATTTGACCTTAAGATAAGGAGAGAAACAGTAATGAGGAGACATGGAATTTAGTTTGGGTTGGTTTATGTCTCAGCATATGAAAAATATGGAAGCTATATCAAAAGGACCCAGAAGAACACAGAAATCAGGTCCTTAGATAACTTCAGAGGCTGTCATCAAGCACGACCACCACATAGGATGTTTTTATCAGTGTGCTTGAGCTCCTTTCAGGTCGCATGCAGGCTTCTCCCAACAACTGCTTCAATCTGAGGACTATGGGGAAAAAATGCAAGATCAAAACTAGCCCTGTGGATCCTGTGGTCACCTGATGCAGGTATTCATAGCTAGAGCTGGTCCCAGCACAGCTTCAACAGCTGGAGGGCTGCTGTCCTCAAAGTCTTTGTTAGACAGGGCTCTCTCATGGTGTGAAAGTACTGAGAGGGGAACATTTTCAAAAGTAAGTCCCAGTAATACATCTTTTGGGCCGTGTTTATGTGATATATGATGTGTGATGCATGATACATAGTGAAACATTGTCTCTCAGCAAAGATTGAAGATTTCCTTGTCTGTTATACCACGACAGACAGCTACAACATAGATGAAAGAGATTTCCTCTCTTCCTACCTACAATTAGTGTCAGTGTCAGCAGAATCAGTGAACAAAATCCTCCATGGGAAGGTATTGCTGAAGTGGTCAAGATACTAAAGATCTAACAGGTTTATAGAGCTGCGTAAGCAGGATTTTACTTTTAAGTAAGATTTCTGGGCTGAAAAGGCATACAAACCCCTGGAATGCTTTCATTGCAACCAGATGGTACACAAGACAGGGGAAATGTCACGTGGGAAACCGTTAAGAGAAGGAGGTCAAATATCAACCACTGAGGTGGTAACATCTGCATGTTTAGTAAGCCTATGTAGGAAGAAACTAAGGTCTCTTAGAGGGAGTGCTTCATCTGCAAGTTAAAGAAGTGCATGGATGACGGAAAAACTCGTTCACTTCTTACAATAAAAAAATCATGCAAGTTTTTGTTGTCTGAATAACAGTTCTTCTAATGATCAGCACCTTCTATATTTGAGTGTTGAAATTTTCCATCTGTTTGATGATTAAGAGGGTGATGTTGACAAATCAGTCTTTCAGCTCAATAATGCACTGCATCTCCGAGACCTTAATGTCGTGATCTTTTTCTCCTGTTTTTTCTTTTTTTCTTTTTTTTCTTTTTCTTTTTTTTTTTTTTGGAGCAGTGAAAGCAGAAAATGGCATTCTCTATAGTGTCAGAATTGAGTTAATGAATTTAGAGCTGCTAATTGAAAGAGAGCTTATTTCACAGATTTCTGTGATCAGAAGTACGAGGTGATGTGAATAATTCTGGTTCTCCATTAACCCCAGCTTATATTGCTGCTGACAGTAATAACACCTTGACAGCCCTCACTCAATGCTTAGAACTTGAGAACGTTTTCACCTATTACATGGCAATTCCTGTCGACTTTATTCTCCTAACTTCAAGATATACTGCAAATGATTTCATCAGCATGAAGTTTTACAGTGATTAGCCTGAGTGTCAGACCAACAAAAAATGGGAACATGATGATCAGAAATATGTGGTCTTCCAGGCATGTCTGGCACATTTCTATTCCATGTAATTTTTTGGATTTCGCAATGTAGTTCCTCTGGGGAGCTCTCTCTGTATGGAAGATGCCCTCTTTTTTTTTTTTT
>VXAA01006626.1:0-74866 GCA_013399115.1 Anseranas semipalmata
TTCTATGATTCTATGATTATCAGTTACATTTATTACTAATCATGCCAAATATAACAAATGAAACGAAAGGCACCTTTTCGTGTGTGCAGTTACTTTTCTAAGGATGTTAGGAAAGCACAAATGTGCTGCATATTACTTTGATCTTTATGGCGTCTTACTTTTTATAGGAGTAGCGTCCCCTTTACAAGCTAGATTTGAAGCCATTCTGTTCCATCAGATCAGTTAGAAGTGTCAGATAGTACAGCCTCTAATATCTTTCCATTTGGTCTGTATCTGGTTTTTGTTTTTCAAATGTATGTATTTATTTATTTACTTATTTTATTTTTATTTATTTTTTTTGAACTGCATTAACCATGAAAGCCCCTATCACAACTGTGCCCTAGCTGTCGGGTCTGTGGTTTCTTAATAAGGCTATATTTTGACAATACCGATTTAAAAAGGCAAATCTGAGGGCTTGGGAACTCCTACCTCCTTTTCAGAGAGTCATCTGGATTTCTTCTACCTCTCTATTTGTCCTACTTTATTTTGCTCACCAATGAAGCCTTGTTCACCACCATCTTTCTTCTTAGGCACAACAAACAGGACAGAACCTTCTTTGGAGTCACTTGTCATCACCATTCCCTTACCAGCCAACTGGGATGCTATTGAGTGACACAGTGTACTCCACAACCACGGCTGGGGAATAAATATGCTGTCTCTACATCTTCAGAGCAGGAGAATATTCTCCTGTCAAATAGGTACTGCAGTCTGGTAAGAAGGGTAAGAATAAAATGTATTATAGAGACAAGCTGTTTAAAGAAATTGAGGCTTTGCTTCTCCACGGGCTACATACTCTTAATAAATATGTTCCATTTTGAGAGATTCTGTGCTCACAACAGGTTATGGGGCCAGAACAGAGTCGTAAGCACTGAGACAAAATGCTGGAAATAATAATTATTTCCAGGCAAGTAATATATTTGCCTGTAGAAGAAATATTTACTTGTAAATGTGGTTTGTTGGAGTGACAGCTATAAAACTGGCTTTAACAGTTAGCCTAATGCTAATTTACATACAATAAAAGCACATTTACATAACACTGAGGAACAAACCTGGAAAAGCAAAGAAGCGTGCTGTTAGCTTAAAAGTGTACTGTTGAGGTGGCATCATATTGAAGTGAAACATATGATGCATTTCTTTTTTAACTGCATGTTTCCTTGGGTTGCGGGTCCGTGTCACCGCCTTAATTGCATTTAAAAGCAGGTTTGGGGAGGTGAGTTTCCTTTGTAGCTTTTATATCCCAAACAAAAATAGAATGAAAAACTTAGGCATCATTAAAAGTGAGACAAAGGAAAGGGAACTGCTACTAAGTTTCAGCAGCTGGGATAATCTCCCAAGGGGAGAGGTGGAAACCTTATTCCATGAGTCATTTAATACCAAATAAACAAAGCACTGGAGAATAAATTGTAAGGCGTGATTTTTTGTTGTTGTTGTTCATTGACAGAGGGAGGGATAATTGACTTAATAGATCTTTTCCTTTTTTTTCGTTCAGTAGTAGTAGAAAGCAGGGATAATGTTATGGATATAGTTTTTCTTTATTTCTCATTGTCATGTTTTGCTGGCCCAGCTATCAGAGGTCCTTATTAAAAGCTGTGCTTTAGTGACAAAGTTCTGAGGAAGGTGGCTGGGTAAGCTGTGCACGCTGGCACGGCATGCTCTTGGTCTCCAGTGGAATCCAGTAGACTGATAGAAGGAAACAAATAACCCCTTTGCATCAGTACAATAGCAACACGTCTGTAATCAAACATAATTATGAAATCACTACCAGTCAGAGCTGTTATAGTCTTGCCTGTAATCAAGAACAACATTATTGCAGTATTTATTACTCTCTAGAGTAATCTGAGATTTATGGGTCCTTGGAAAGAAAGGCGTTATTTGGCAAATCTATTTATATGCTTTATTTGCCCAGAAAGAGAGTTTTTTTCTTTGAGAGATCAGGACAGTTCCAATGAAGTATATCTTCTGGATATTTTCTTCAGATTCTTCATAGCTTTAGATGACAAAAACCCCACACATTACTTTAAGAATTTTTTTCCAGGGTAGTCATGTGCAAACTTGGACTGGCCAGCCAGGTAGACACGCATAATTTCCCTGATGCTTGAGATATAATGTGGCACTGGTGGGGATATAACTACATTCAGATAAACAGCTTAAATCATCATGCAGAAACTGAACTATTCAATGTAATTGTTCTGTTATTATAAGCCCAGGATGAAACATCTCAAGGGGAAGACCTTCTCCTACACTACTGAGTTACAGCTTTGGCTTTTCCAGCAAATGGTTTATCTCTGTTGTGTGAGAGGGAATGTTAAACAGAAAATGTATTTGGAAAAAGAATGATAAGTGAGATAACTCATCGTATGAAGTGTAGAGAAAGGGATTAAGAAGTGCAGTTGATCATGCAAGAAAATAGAAGCTGTATCTCTTAATTTTGGAAAGGAGAAGGAAAAGGAAAAATAATTTTTCTGTGACTTCTTAGCTTCCAAAGGGACGGAAGGCAGCTCTGAATTTAGGTGTGGGTGTGGGTGGGAAAGCAATGAACTAAGAAAAAGACTTGTTACCTCAAACAAAGTTACCTCAAAAGGTTTGGAAGCCAATTAATAAACCCACCTCAAAGCTCCCGAGGGAAATTGTATATTTTGTTTTAAAGATTACATAAGTGACCTATTGAGTTGGTTTGGAGGGCACACAAGCTGACACAGACTACTCCTAAACACAAGTGTCTGAGGTTAAGAGAGTCAGCTCCTCTATTTGTGTAAATGGGGACAGCTCTGCCAAATACTTCTCAGGTACAGAAACTTTATCAGCGAGAAGGATCTAGACAGCCGTGCAAAGATAATCCTCCCCATGGCGTGTCAGGCTGCAGAAAGGGTGTGATTATCATTCCAAAGGAGTGTGATGTGAAGCTATGCCTCCCATTCAGCTGAGTGGTTGCGAGATCCAGAAGGCCTCTGCTCATTGCTCGCTTACTATTTCTTCCTTCCTTTGTTTTTTTTCCTTTCTTTCTTTTCTTCCCGCAAACAATTTATCTTGGTATTAACTTAAAATTTTATCATTAATATTTAAATGTTCAAATTGTGAACCAATGCCACAAGGCAGAGTGGTCTTTGGAACTGGATCTCCAACTAGAACGTCAGCAGGGTACGAGGTAGATGGGAGTTCCCCGTCCTGGGTTGCTTGGATGGCTGCTGGCTCTGATTAGCACCTTGCAATGACAAGCTTCGTCTGAAGACAGGATCTGATGAAGTCTTTCACCAGGCTGAATCAGCTCTGCTAAGCCTGGTGTTTCAAGACTTCTCTACCAGCCGCAGCCTGGCACCCACAAAGCTCTGGTCCCCACGTACGGGTGACGTGGCACTTCACTCCTCTGCTTGAATGGGTCTTCAAGATGGATGCTGCCTGTGCTCTCACTTTGAGGAAGCAGGCCCTCATCTAAGATGAAATCAGGTGTCTGATCCCACGGGTCTCCTGAAGTCTCATGTGTCCTTAAGTCCTGTGTGCTTTTTTTTTTTGGTAGGAAGGATAAGCAAATCAAACACTAGACAGGAGGGTGGTGATCCTCTAACCACACTGGGCTGTGCTTATTTATGGATCATAATCCTGAAAAAAATATTTATGTTTGTTTCAGGTTATGTTCTGGTCTTGCAGGTCCAGTAGCAATAAGGGAGTTAAGCCTGGAACTCACCACACAAAAATTTCCAAAAAAGTAAGGACAACAAAACTCGAGATTAAACAAATAACTGCTGCATGACAACAGCAAGTCAGTTTGATTTCTTTAAAAATGAATAAAATTCTGTGCAGAAGCCCCTCTTCTCACTGCTGGCTGCATAAAGGAAGGCACAGAGGCAGCTGCAGCCACCTCGGCATCAGAGATGTGGCTGCGAGTATTCACTCCTGCAAGAAAACGCCTGGCCAGGCTTAACAAAAACTATTTTCTAGAAGGTTCCCCAAGCTCTGCCAGCAGGGGCATACGCCTTATAAGTGAGAGCATAAAGAGGCAATTCTCAAAGAGCACATGGTTTGACTTACAAAAGCTTTCCTTAAGGGCAGAATTAATTATATATCATACAGATCTATTATATATTCTGTTTATACAATTATAAAGCATTATGGTTAATTAGTTGTGGTACAGGCTCCTGACGCAGAATATGGTTAGAGAATAACCAAAACGCTCAGCCAGCTGCAACGGTGGTTAACAACTTGCATTTTCATATCACCTTTCACACTGAACTCTCTTGAAGTGATTTATAAATTATGCAATTCAGTGGGCTTGTGTTGCTGGTTTTCTATGAAATTAAAACACGCTGAATCTGACATGACCTGGGACTGTCACACCTTTAAGAAACTAAATTCAAAATATTCCCCAGCCTTCTTTAATTGAACTGTTTTTCCTGTTTACTGTCATAGTAGCTGAGTGACCGAGTGATTAATCATGATCCTATTATGTCTGGCATTGTACATACACAGAACGTAAGTACTTCTCCATCCCCTCTTCCTCTCCTGATACGTGCAGCTCTGACTGGCAGCAGTGGGAATCTCTGTCTGTCTCAATATCCTGAAAATTAGTGTGAAATCCAGATCGGATTGACTGGACTGAACTGTGCGATACTGCATAGGTTTGGTTTTCACCCTGTATTTTTACTTTATTTTGATGCAATGAAATGGGCTGTCATGCCACAGTATTAATGCCTCAAACTATCAGACATCTTTGAACTTAATTCACTTTTTACCATTACATTATTTAGTGCTGATTCTTACTGTTGTGTGTGTGCTGCTACAGGTGTTCAGGGAGAATAGGTGGTTTTGGAAATCTCAGCAATGTCAGGTGAGTAGAGCTAAAAGAAAATAATAATTAGTGTTATTTGTTGTGTCATAGGATATTGTACTGGTTACTGTACACACCCAAAAAGACAGTTCTTAACATAAAGGAGCTTATAATATTTGTAAGAGAAACTGAAATAACAAAGAAGAAGGGAGCAAGAATGAAGTTGGGTATGTATTTAGTATAGACTGGACTTCTATAATGCAAAACATAGCACACAATATATTTATAAAGCTGCAAATAAATTAAAGAGAGCATTCCCCACTGAAAATGTCCCAGGCCGATACCAATTCTCAGTTTCCTGAATGCTTCATGAAAGTAGTGGGATTTGAGATAACTTTGAAGGAAGGCTGAGCAGCTTTTTTAGTCTATTTTGGGGATAGTTATCTAGGAAAAAAAAAAAAGAAAAGTCTGAAAGAAGTGAATGAGAGCACTCCTGAGAAGAAGAGATGCATGGGCAATTGAAAATGGCATAACCAGCTCCGAACAAAGAACTGCACAACGGAATACAAGATAAGATTATAAATGAGTGTCCAATGGATGGCCCTAATCTGTGTGGCCCTAATTTGTATTCAAAATCACAGGAAAGAGGAATGCCAGGAAAGGATACAAAGACAGACTGATAAAATCATAGCAAGAATTCAGGAAGGTCATCTTGACTTTAACATTTTAGCCCCAGGGGGAACCAGGTGCATGTAATGAAAAGCAAAGGACTTGCATTGTAGAGGTGACAGCTGAGTTGATGCAATCATGAGAAATAACCTAAGAAAACACACAAATAGGATAATAAGAGGTAAAAATAGAGCCTGGTGAGATTCCTCTTGAAAGAGAAAGCTTGGATGGAGATCTCCCACTGCTGAAAGAAAGGTTAAGAAATTGGCAATGATTTGGAAAAGAAAACAAGAGACAGAGTCAAGATGGTTCAGAGTCACAGTAGGATCAATAACATTGCAGGCTGTGGAGATGGTAGAAGTCCTGAGATTTGGTCACATCATTAACAGTGACCTCAGAACAGCTGAGTGGAGCATACACAGAAGAAACTGAAGAAGATCTGGGAAAAGGTGAAGTTGGCAGGAAGCCATCTGAGGTAGTTGCTTCAGGCAATGCATTGTTCTATTTTAGAAGTTATGGTCAGGAAGAAGACTAAGAACTGGGAGATCAACATGAGGTCAAATACAGGGTTTTTCAAAATATGGATGAGACAGACATCCTTCTATATGTGTTGGGATGGTCATGAAGTGTTAAGAAAAATAAAGAATGAGAAAAAAAAAGTAAATAGAAAAATATAGGATTACTGGTAAAGAGGAGGGGTCGAATGAAAGTCTGGTAAGAATTGCCAAGAGAGAAAGTGGGAGAGTGGATGAAAGGAAAAAGAACACAATCTGTTGATTAGATCCTCTCTTGAGAAAGGAAGAACTGATAACATGGATAAGAAGATGGCAGAGGTGTGAAGTTGATTTTAGGAGAGCACTAATTAAGGGTTTGTGCTTTACAAAACGAATGTATTTTTAGATTGTAAAATTGGAGAAATCATAGCTTAATTTGAATCAATTTGATGAATGTAAAAAGGAAACAACTTTTTGCAATCTCATGTTTTATTTATTATTATAAATAATACTAAGATCCTTGCTCATATAGGATGGTGACAAAAAGTTTAAATATCATGAATTTGTGTGGGAACTGATTATTTTTCAAGCAACTATCAAAGAGCTGATTTTTGTTTTCTGCCATTCAGGAAATATGTGTATAGATGAAAACAAGATGACATTTTTCGAAAATGTTACTCCATAGTAAATATTAACATTTGAGTTAACACAGAGAGAAAAACAACAACAACAACAACAACAACACAGGAGTCTTATTCCTGTGTTTTATGCATGTGGAAGTCCACTTTTGCTATTCTTTCGCCAGCTCCCAGGCTTTTCCCCAGTTCCTCAATAGCAGTGTGATAAATAGCCCATAATGGGTATTTAAACACCGTTCATATATCTGCTTTATTATTCTTACATACCTATAAATCAAGATTCTTGCAGCTTAATTTTAGCAGTGCCAGTGATCAGACACATGGGGGTAGAAAAGATTTAGAAGCTCAGCTTGTCCATCCAGAGGTCCTAAAAACTGGAATATTCCATCCAGTAGAAGTGCACGTTACCAGGTAAAACAGCTTTTCTTCTTTCAAGTGGGAAACTTTCTAAATATGAGTTCTCATTTACAACTTCCCATCTAACAGTTTATTAAATTTAAATTTCAACATTTTATAGCCATTTTCCATATATACGTTCACTATGCTAAATAACACTAAAAATATCCCACTTTATTATATGCAAGTGAAGAATTTTAATTGGTGTTAGTTTTGTAGAAACACTCAAGAATTTGAATAGCTGTGCAAGAGTCCTCCATAATAGCCAATATGTAAAGAATAAATTTAAGATTTATGAGAACAAAGACCACACTGGTTTCACTTTTGCAATAGCATTTTAAGTCATTTATCTGGAAACTATAATGCACACTAGCACAACCACCTTGATCCTTTGATCCCGACACCAGAATGCATCGAATGGGCATCACTGCGACATCTGAGTGCAGCGTTAGTACATGCCGCTCACTTTTAAAAGTTTGCAATAGGTAGGTAGGCCTTTTGTATTTGCGTACCGGCTTCATTAAGTGTGCCGCTAGTCCCGCACGGGCTTTCTGAGGCTTTCTTTGTGTTCGGGTGAGCCCCGCTTTGCACAGGCCTAGCACAGCACTCGGCAGCACAGCTGTATCCCTCGGCTAGCGCAGGCTCGGGGAGTCGCTGGCCATTAAAACAGCTCCGCAGCCACGGAAATACAGTAATCTCCTCCCCCACTGCTTCTCTGGGGCATACAGACAGGCAGACAAAGACGAATATT
Organism: Anseranas semipalmata; assembly: GCA_013399115.1. Classification (NCBI taxonomy): domain Eukaryota; kingdom Metazoa; phylum Chordata; class Aves; order Anseriformes; family Anseranatidae; genus Anseranas; species Anseranas semipalmata. The sequence continues at coordinate 7,750 of VXAA01006626.1, forward strand.
CTCTCTGCATCCAGGGCTAATGCTCTGTTAAATATACAGGGATGAACAGAAAGCATATAAATTCCAGCAGTTAAGAAAAAGTGGAAATTTGGCAGCTTGGTCTTTGTTGCTGACCCCTCTGTATTCCCCATTGTGGTTCCTGAAGCCCAGGCATGGCAGCGATTCCCAGCAAATGGTCGCCTGCAGGTGAATGGCTGCTAGAACTTTTTAAAAACCCAGGTCTGAATCAGTCCCCTCTCTACCAGTCTTTTCTCAAAGCAGAGAAAAGGGGCATGGGGGGAGGAAAGGATATTTAGTTCTGAAACTAGAGAGAGTTTAGGTAATAATAGCATTTTAGGAATAACTTATGAAGATACATGTATTTCAAGCAGTTCCCACCTGCCCCTAAATTATAGCTTGTAGCGAGTGCATCATTCGCCTCAGCAGCTTTACACACTTGGTACAAAAGTACTGGGCTGAGCCTACGTATAAACTAAAATTTAACATGTTCAAAAAAGAAGCATAAATTACAAGTACAGAGCAAGCTGTTCGAAGACGTTTAGGCTTGTCTCAAAACCACCATTTTCTTTTGAGATCTGCAGCATACTCATGAGCACACAGCAGCAGCTCCAACAAACATCATCCTCTGACATTCCAGCTTTCATGGGCGTGCTTTAATTAAAAGGATTCAGCAGAACAAGGAAACCTGAATCTGCAGAAGTAAAGCATTTATTGTAAAAGTACACCTTTATGAGTTCATTTACATTCAGAGAGAAAGGGGGATGTTTACAGTAATTACATGATAGACTTCTCAGAAAACCAAGGAAGTTAGTTGATGTGCCAAACTCTGTTATATATCAGCAGTTTGGGAAGAGAAACCTTGATTTTGATTTACTGTTATCCTATATCAACATAATAATGGTACTTCGATAGAATAACAACATAGTAACAGTGAGGTGATATAACCCATAATTTATTTAAGAAAGAAAATTCTAAAAGAAATTAATTGGATGATGAGAGTCAGAATTACCACTTCAGTTTTATATCCGCATATCTTATTTTCCTCCTGAGACAGTAGGCATATTTGATTTAAGCAGAGAAATGTGTAACTATTTGCACCAATAAAATACGTCAATGGATATCCTATGAGATGCTTTTTCATGATTTACCAAATCAGTCATAAATGTACTGTATATGATTTCTTAGAACACGTCTTTGTTACTGGTTACAGTACGTTTACGCTGCAAGGGTGAAGAACTCTTCTCTAAAGTAGTTCTGCCCTTTGAACATGTTCATATTGCTGCTATTATGCAATATTTAGTTGTCCCCTTGTATTTTTCTTTTCGTAACTTATATTTCCTGTCTTTCTCTCTATATTGAGATCATCTTTCATTTGTTATGAGAGACTAATACTGCACTGCACACAGTGGACTTGCGCAGATTGTCAATGGCAACACAATGTCTACTGCCCCTTGGTGTAAGTCATGTCTCTTCATTGGTCTTTTTGCAATCACCTCCAGAATATCAGAGAGAGTTTTATTTCTCTCTGATAGAGAAAGAAGTTCCATTTCTTGCCTATGAAGAAGTCCACCCTCCTGGCCTCACTCCTGTACTGCTTATCTTGGAATGGTGTCCCCATCTAGAAATAAAACACTATACAACTGTGAGTTATGTTCATGTTCAATCTTTTGAAGAGATATAGTGATGCAAAAAATTTGCAAAAGGATAGCATGCTTTTGGGCAGCATCTTTAGTTTTCATGTAAAGTGTTGATTGTTCTTATAGTAGATTCATACAGTGGAACTGAAAGACTAGCCTGAGCCCTGGTTTCTAGGAAATATGTCACTGGCACGCCTGTCAAGCACCCCGCAAGCTCTGCACAGCAGGTAAGCCCATGCAGAGCTGTGGAGCAGCTGAGGAGGTTCCTCCTCAGCAAGCAAGGAACTGCCCAGGCAGGCATGCAAGGGAGCACACCACAGCAGAAAGGGCAATCCCTGGAAAGAGCAGGGGGCCAGAAAGCCTTCCTCACAGAGGCAGCCTTCGCCCGGCAGCTCCTTGCAACGCAGCAATGGGAATGATCCCTAAATTTCTTTCCTACCCATCTGGCAGTAGCTTTGACACCGAGAGGAGCAGCTGCATGTCACCTGCTATCCAGAGAGTGGTTGCTGGCCTAGAAACCTGTGATACTCCCTTCTGGTTTTAAGTTTTAATTTTCACCTGCTGTGGAAGGCTAAAATGAGTTCCAGTTCAGCCTGAAGATCCTGCCTGCGCAGGTGTGCTGTAAGAATACCATTGCAATGTTCAGTTTAAAGCTGGGTGAATGCTTTAGACAACTACAGTAATTATCAAAACAACTGGTTTCAGTCCTTCCCACTTTAATCTGAATCAGATTTGCCAAATAGTTTCTGATGACCTTTTTTCTCAGATAAATAAAGCTGGAGGAGGAAAAGGAAAAGCTCCTGCCTCCTTGGAAGCAGTACCTGGCACTTGAATGATGTACAACGTGGGAGCTCTATATTCAAGACCTACCTCTTCATGGGACTCTATGAATTCAGATTTTTAATTTCCCATCTAAATTCATCCCCTAATTGTCATGTGTTTCCTGGGTGGGGTCCCCTGTCCAGTGGGGTCCCTGCTCATGCTCCTGGCGTACATTTTGTGTGTGACCAACCACTGCCCAGACTGGCGCGGCTGCAAGCAGGGCAGGGGGAAGGCTCGGAGGAGCTCCAGGTGACCGTGAAGGTGCCCAGCTGCAGGCTCTCCTGCCCTCCTCGAGTGGGGACGGGGGGCAAGAGCCGGTATTTATTGTGCATTTTGTACAGAAGTGGGATGGAAGAGTTGTCTCCCTCCTGTCACCCGAGGCTGCAGGATCCGTCCAATCTCCTCTGGCTTTTCCCTGGGCTGGGAGGGGAATTTAACCCAGGCTCTTGCATCTTGCTAAATGACCAACAGCATGACCACGCAGCTCTTCAGCAGGGGGAACCCGTGACTCCAAACTTTTGCGAACCGAGCCCTTTGATTCCTCCTATTCTAACTACCCCTAAATAAAACGTCTAACTTCCTGCCCAATGGAAAAACATATTAAGATTGGGACTTTTTCAGTTTTTCTTTTCATCAAGAAAAATGGAAAACATTTATTGTCAGTTGGTCTGAACAAATTTTAATTTCTTTTTAATTTTTCAGTTTGGCAACTGATCAAAAAATCATTAGCACAAATCTAGCTCCACTGTTATCACTGAATATTTTCTATAAATACATCAGTAATTTGCACACTAAAAAGAGCTTGTACAGAAAAAAAAAAAAGAAACAACAACAACAACAAAACAACTAGGATACAAAAGTACATCTAGGTTATTTCTCTGTGTGTTAGTAGTAGCTGTGTCAGTCAAATTAGGCCATCAGTAACGTGTTTGTAATCTACAGTTTTTAAATTCCCATCCAGTTACACCTATGCCACTCCTTTGTTTTCAGTGGCATTATATAGGATTAACTGCAGAAGGAATTGAGTCTTCAAATTTAATGAAAATGCTGTTGATGACGATCAGGAAGGCATACTTAGAAGCTATAGGTAAAGAGATTTAGATGCTCGACATGGGGCTGTTGTGGCCAGGCTTTGAAGATCCTTATCTATAGAAGAAAAATGCTTCTGGGTTCTTGCAGTGGCAAAACTGCGAGCTAAAGGCAGGGTGAAGTATAGGTGCTGGGCTTCCCTCGCAGGCTCCTATTTTGTCCTTTCTCTGGAGGCCCTGTCTTCTCAGTCTGGCACTGTTACATCTTTAATAAGATCAATAATCTTCCCCTGGTTTAGCAGCTTCATGAATTCTGATTAAGCTCCATGACAGTGGCTGTGTATTAAGAATAATAGGCAAGAAGACGACTTTAGTGTATCAATCCATGAGGCATTATAGCTTCTTCTTTAGGCAAACTGCTATTGATTTGATCTTGTTTTTTTTTTCAGTGCGGCCTCTGTAAATAAAGCACAGGTACACAGCACGCTTACTGTACTGCTCCTCATCCCTACGGACCAATTGTTTCTAATGAAGACTTACTTTAATTGTTCCGTGACTACTGACGTGTTTAATTAAAGGCTCACACGGCTAAGTCTTTGGTGAGAAAATGTGAGGTGCTTGCAAGAATTGATATCGTAAGAAATCACAAAGGTACACTCAGAAGCAAAACATTCGAACGATCTCTAGTGCTGCGTTTCCACAAAACACCAATATGTGAGTTTTTGCCTGACATTAAAATTCAATTAAGTATTTCTGGGGGAAAAAAGACTACCACTGACAGAGTAAGTCATCTGACCACAGGAAGCTGTGTTGACAAAAATTCATAAAGTAGAAATTGGAAACCCATGCTCTAAAGCTTTCTTGTATTAACAGTTTAATGTCCAACTATGTAATATATAATTTATGAGAATTCTCTAATGTGATCCAGCCTTACATATTTTGCCATTTATTATTCTTATTTAGAAGCAGTAAAGACCAAACCATTCTGTCTGATTTCTGAAGCCATTTTTAAACCATTTTTAATATATATTTCTTATGGTAATTTTCCATAGACTCTACATTTTGCAAATCCCTATTTTCAGTCCTCGCTAATGGGCTTGTTTGGGTTCACTTCTTTGCCATTGTTTTCTTTTTGGAGATGGAAAAGTTTAGGGGAATTAGACGTTCGTGTGTGGGGATGACGCAGTTGTGCAGAAACATGGATAGAATTATATTGTTGCTTCATTGTTTTTTATGAAAGTGTCGTCTAAATGCAGTTCTGGAATGACTCCTGTTTTCATCTTTTGGGATTTAATCTATGCAAAAACATTCATAAATCCTCTTTCCATACTCAGAATGTTTTGTTTTCTATAGTCTTGTATACATTTTGTGTTTTAAAAGTAGATTTGTTTGTTGCTTATGGTCCTTCTGTGACTACAGTAGCACCTAAGCATCTTGGTTTAACAGCTTTACGTTTTTTTGTGTATTGAAACCCTTTTATTTCTGCTACTTTTTCTGAAATGGATTATGTGGAAGAGTGCCCTGTAAAACCTCTTTGTAAATCCCATTTTTGTTTTTTAATATCTGCTACTAGTTGTGAGTGTCCATTCCACTGGGAGCCCTCAAGAGATACAATAGATGCCAAAGCAGCATATTTGGAAGTGGGCCTACAGTGGAACAAGAAAAAAAATTATCAACATGCTTTATTTGGGAAGGATTCCATGGCCCAAGAAGGGCTCTAAAAAATAGAAAGGGAGGAGAGAGGCTACAGAATATGAAAATATTGACAGGGATAATAAGCAGTGCGTTACGGGTTGAAAATAGTCAGAAATGAAAGGAGAAGGAGCAGTGAGCGAGCCCTTTGGTAGCTGCCATGGTAAAGGTGACCGTGCCCTTCAGAGCAGTTGCTCCTGCCGTTAGATGAGAAAGCAGATATCCACAACCTTGGGGAATATCCTGCAGCACAATAAATATTCCACAAAGATGAAGCTAGGGGGAAATTGAATCCAGAAACAGGGAAACTAAAATTAAATGGAAAACAGTCTGATAAGGAGAAGTGAATGAATAATCTGTGCATGGACACTAAAAGAGAGACTTTTTTTTAAAGTTATTTCAAGATGCAAATGCTTCCTCCACTGTTTCCTATTTGCATTTGAAAGTACTTCGGTATCTTGCACTCAGGGTATCTAGAAGAGGACTAACCTGCTTCAGGTTAGTTCAGAGGTGACACCGAGAGTATTCAAAACATGTTTGTTAAAAAAATAAACTTCGCTGAAGTTTACTTTAAACTTTAACGTACTGTTGCTCCAAGAACTATTTGAGATTACTGTAACTGAAAAATAGAGGTGGAGTGAAAGGTCATTTTTTTGTCTCTTAATTGTATGTGTAGGTATTTTCATGTTGCTTTTTTAAATAAAAATGTTCCCATTGATCATCTGGGTCTTTCATATAGCAACAATGAATAAAAAATAAATAAAAAATGAACAGTACAAGCCTGAGTACTCACCACTACTTTAAAACCACTTTAGAACAGTGACTTTCAAGCTGACAGCATGCTTGTAGATCCCAGCATGCCAGCGAGCAGAAAGCACCAAAAAGATCTACACCAACGCTATGGCCAAAACCAGGACCTCATCTGATCACTGCACCATTAACTCGCAAGCAGTCACTTGCAGGTGTTTGAGCACAGCATTGCTTTTTCTTCACCGAATCCACGCGTACAGAGAAAACGGCTTTGCCAGTTGTGCAATGGTGCAAAAATAAAGCAAATTTCCCTTTGTCCTTTGTAACGATTTGTGTGTTTCCAGCCTATTCTAACTTGCACTGCAGTGTATGTGCAGTAAGGCTTAATCACATAGAAGCCAAGATGAAACTGGAGGAGCCCAGTAACCATGGAGATTAGTGATCAATAATATAATAGTATTTGTTTATAAATTATCCATAGCCCCTATATCCTTCTGTAAAAAGCAAATAGGCAAGTGAGATCCAGGCAGCATGTTCAATTTATAATTATTTTCTAAAATCAAATGTGATTATGCTTTCTGTGGGTGACTACCTTCCCATTAATAACATTATTTTCAAATTGTTCAATACAATATGGATCGGTGGAGATGACTGTGTTTTGAGGAGAAATATAACACTCCCCATTAAAGAAGCAACTACAAAGCTACATCTGAAGGCTATGTAGTAGCAAGTGCTTCTTCTTTTGACCGAAACTCTTAGTAGATACCACTAGGCTGTGTTACATCTTGGGTGTGATTAGGAAAAAGTTCTGAAAGCATGTGCACCATACACAAAACACAAGTCATATTCCTAATTCCTTTTCCAGTAAAAACAGTCCTCATCATGAAGCTCACTAAAGGTTGCAATCGCAGTTTGAAGGCTATCTCAGATAGTGATTAAGAAGAACCTGGAGGAGGTTTCAAATCTTATAGTTGCTTTTCCTTTTGGATGGGTTAAGAAATGTTCTGACTAAGCCTTGTTTACCTTCCTCCTGATTTTTAAAGAAGCAACTAATCAGTTTTACTGAGCGTAGTTTCCACTAGAAAGCCAGTAGTCATCAAAATTTATACTTGGCTATTCTGGAAAATTTGGAAGGAAAAAAATAATTTTTCTTCATTAAGATCTACTTCAATGCTTTTTGTGGTATTTCTACATTTTTAAGATTTCTAATTTGTTTTCAGAATCACTTTGATAAAAATGGATATTAAAAGTGGAAAAGATTTTTGATATTATTTTAAGATTTCAAGTAATGCAAACCCACCAATGACCTGTTCTGTGTTTCACTCCATGATGACTTTGTTTGGGAACGATAATCTAAAAAATTTTCCACAAAATACAAAATCTGCTTCCCTAGCAGTTATAACAGCCAAAGCATGGAGAAACAGGAACCATTTCAGAATGATCTACTCGAGCATTTTAGTACACCCAGAGAGTGAATCAAAATAAGAAACTGGGTGATATTCTGGAATAAAAATATAGTTACATGATCTGCATTGAGAGGATAAGAATTAACCGATTATGACAAATCCTGCTTTTGTAATAATTACATAATAATTATGTAATTACCATAACAAATCCCGCTTTTGTGACTTCACAAGGACGTTCATCATCTCTGCCCCTTAATTCTGTGCCTGAAGAGTCCTTGCAGTGAAGTCCTATTTAAATACAAGGGGCACATGTATGTTAGCATGTCAGCTTGGAAGTCAGTCTCCTGATCATCCCAACTGACTGTGCTTTCGTTTGAATCCTGGAGTAATCCCGGAATGTGTAAGCCATTCTCCTTTGAATGAAACCCAACCAGGTGTGCTGCAGAGCCCAGTGGGTATTGGGCCCATTGGACAACAGCAATGGCAGTCTGAGCTAGAAACGCCCGTAAGAGTGCGTGTTAAGCCCTCAGCCTCAACTCTACAGATCCGCTCCTGCTGGGCTGCACTACTTGCTGGAGCATCCTCATGGCTACAGGGAAGTGTTAATACTCCGAGTATTAACAGGGTATCGTACCCAGAGTATAACCTTAAACTGATGTCAAGTTTAAGAGAATGAATGGGGCTTGGGATTTTCTGAAAACCTGCTGTCCTCCACAGATGTGGCCATCCTGTAGGAATTTCAAACTGAGCTATGCCACTGTTTGCTGCTCCCGGATTCCTTGAGAGACTTGTGCAGCACGTTAAGGAGCCGCGATTTCGCCAGACCCGCCCCGAGACATCTCACCGGTTGCCCCCATAAGCGGCAGACTGATTTTACATTGGCTCCGCTGACTTCCCAAGTGCCTGACGGAGGCGGTGCTAGCTGTACGTGAAATCTTGTCCTCGAGCCTCCCGCGGAGCAGCAATACGTTCACACCCGTCAGAGGCTGCCCTGAGGGAGCTGCGGTGGTGCTATGGTGAACCCAGGCGTGGAGAACTTGTTTGCCCGTGACATCAGGCTTAGTTCATCCTTTGCTGCAACACCTGGAAACATTTGTTTTTCAATGGTACTTTTATTTCGACTGTGAACAGACTACTTGAATGATCTTTCTTGGACTGTGTTTCTTAAAACCTTCTGTTCACTATATCCAGCCTGTAAAAGCAGAACACATACCCCTCTGTCTGAGATGGAGGAGGAAGGCAAGGATTTAGTTCTGAGTTGAGAACCCCTCATGAAAGCAGTCCCGCTTGCTGCTGAACATGAGCTTTGGGAAGGGATGCTCTGGGAGGCAAGGTGCTGTGTCCTGCGGCCCCGGATCTGTGATGGCCCAGACGGGGATGTGCAGGAAGGCCCACAACCCTACCCACGCGCATTCTTTCCACATGAAGGCAACACGGGGAAAAAAAACAGTAGAGGCCAAGGCCTCATCTTGATGTGCACCCAGGACACAACTTGGGTGTGTATCTGAACCTGGAAGTCAGTGGTTCTGACCCCTGAATTAGATGTATAGTTACTAGCAACTGTGACATAGGAGTTGGTGTCCATGAGAAATGGAGTTCAGATCCAGCAGGAGCTTGGAAATGGGGGCAGCAACCAGGCGCAGGAGCAAAATTTTGCCTTTGTAAGAAAGAAAAGCTCCTGGCTCCCAATTGATCTCCTTGCTTCCACTGAGATCAATGATCATTCTGTCTCCAGGAACAGCAGGTGAGCCCAGTGAGGGGCTGCAGGCTCAAATCTATGTCAGCTAGACAGGCAATTAGCTGAACGTGCTACCCTGCAAAGCACAGCTCCTGTGTCAGCTGCTGACTTTTAGGAACCCTGCAGTAACAGCTACTTTGCTCAGTTTCTGGAAATATTCCAGATAGAGACTGTTCCCCCCAAAGCAGGAGAATTCTCGTGCTTAGCTTTGCAATCTTAATGCTCTTTTAGATTAGAATTGATGTGTTTGTAATTGCCTAGATTTAAAAAAGAAAAACAACCCCAGGGCAAGCCGAACCCAGCTCTTGCCATGGATCCCATCATGTTGGCTCCAATTGCCACCCCACCGGGGCTACCAACACCACTGGGCCTCAACTTCCTCACCAGACTGATAGTGGAAAATATCCAGACAAAGGCACAGCAGACTATACCAATGAATTTCTCTGCGCAGCCGAGCAGAGAAAAGGTGAGACACAGTTGCCTAAAAATAGAGATGAGATGCAATCATAGGGTGAGTCCTGTTGATGAGAACACACAAGTCGCACACAGGCTCCTTGGCAGGCATTACGCACGCAAACAGCACATTTTTAAAAAGCATGGAAGCCAGCCACAAGTGAATAGACTTTCTCCCTGTCCATTTTTAGTCCTACTTCGAAGAAGAGGTCACCGCAATTCTTTTTCCCAAGCTTCAATCTTGGAAATATCTAAGTTGCCTAGAATTTAAAAAAAAAAAAAAAAAGTAGGAAAACAGGAAAATGTAGACAAATGTAGACAAAAGACGTGAGCTGTGTTCAGACATGTCTCCCCAACAAGAAGGATCCCTGTTCTTGACCAGATTTTGCCAGTTCTTTCATTATGATTTTCTCCACATTTAGCACTTAAAATCAATCACTAGGAGAGGGATGAGATGGGGAGTGAAGGCAAAGTAGCAATCAAAATAATAAACAATTTGCTTCTTGCTAAAGAACATATCTGTATATAAATAATGAGAAAAAGGTAATAATGAGTTTTCTTCTGTGTTCATAAAATCAAGTATTTTCACACAAAATCATTATTAACATTCTAAAAAAGCTTTAAAAACATACTGGCAGGTTTTGTAGTTAAGATGGGAAAACATTTTAAATTGGAAATGTGAAGTTAATCCCCTCAATTAAATGTAAAATATTTAAATGCTTAACCTGATTGCTGCCAACTGCAATTTCCTATAATAAGGAATTATGAGAATAGAGAGTAGTTCTTAAAGGCACATAGTTCACACAGAACTATCAAAGAATCAGATCTAGAAACTGCGCCTTCACCTATGTGTATAGCCACTTGTAATTAGCTACTTCACACAAATTGCAATTGGGAAAATTTTGAGTACAATTTTTTATTGGACATAAAATAATAGTAATAATAAAAGAATCTCTCTCTCTTTTTTTTTTTTTTTAATCAGAGGGACTAGCTTGTAACTGTGTTATTAACAGCAGATATGGCAAAATGACACCGGATTCCAGCCAGTAAAGCCATGTGAAGCATCTGACATCTGAATTAAAGGACATAAGAAAATTCTGGAAAAACTCAGTCTCATGCAACACATCTCTTTGTGAATAACCATTTTATCTATCTATCTGTCTATCTACCTATCTATCTATCTATCTACATGTGTATATATATACAACATACATATATATATATATACTCGCTGTATATATATATATATATAAATATATACATATATGAGGTTAAAACACACTTCTGCTACCCACACTTTTTGCATTATTTTTGCTATAAGCTCTAGGACAAATCTTGTTCTCAGTTATGACAATGTTAATTATAACAACTTTGCTGAAAGCCATGTTTGTGCAAAAATCTCTTTTTCCTTTCAGAACTGCCTTTTTGTGTGTGTGTTCATAATATCTCTATGATGAGGACAAGATGTAGGCACCAACTGGCATCCGAGCTTCACGAAAAATATGTGAGCTCACAAGGACATCTTCTCACACATTTGGAGAAAGAAGCAGATCAAAAAACACTAGTTGCTGGCCTACAACAAAGTATATATTCTGAATTCCAAATAAATCCTTTTTAAGAAGTGGTCATTATAAATCAACTTCCTCTACATCTCTCTACTTTGAACTGTTGTTCACTCCATAACTAAAACTGCACATACAGAATGAAGTATTATTTTTATCTGACTTTTTCTTTAAGTGATATGTATTCTAATTTCCCCCTCCTCCCTCCATGGCTGGCAACGGACCAGCTCTTCATTATATTTGGAGCAAAGAAACACCCTACTGAACCTTTCCCAGACCACATTTTCAGTACTTAAACACTCTGAACAAATCAAAATACTTATTTAAAAGTAAATGAATTCCCATTTGTAATACGGCCTTCCACTCTTAATGACAGGTCTGCTCTCTGCAGAAATAATTCATCGGGAGAGAAGCAGGACAGAAAGGCTGAGATAAATTCAGCCAATTTCCGAGCACTTAGCTGGAGCCATGGCTGGCAGTAACAGTCACGCTTGGCTCCCTTCGCAGACAGCCAAAGGAAGAGAGGACGAGCCAGAAGGTAATTCTGATCCTAAAGCTGGCTGAAGAGCAGCTCCTTCCCTCCTCTCCTGCAAGTAGATGGAAACTAGGATGACTGGGACTGTGATTAAGCACATCAGCACGACGAAAACAGAGAACAGAGAAGATTTGTATCTGAGAAGTTTTCCTCTTGGACCTTCTGGCCTGGATTGAGCCTGCTTACCATTAGTCACCTAAAAGTTCAGGTTGGATGTGTCTGCGACAAAAAGTTCAAGGGTGGAAATTCTCAGATAAGAATCTTCTCTCTTCTCTTTTTACTCCATATTTCATCATCCTAATGATATAAACACTGGAGAAGAGGCTTTCTCTGGGTCAGAGGAGTTTAAGATCAATAGATATATACAGGGGGAAAAGGTAAACAGGGTAAACCAAGTTTCACTGAGTTACCATGGACTGTTCAGACTGACAGATTACTGGGTCCTCATTTCCAGACTAAAATGATATATCAGAAGTGAATGGTATTTCAAAGGAGAATTTTTTTCAGCATTATCTTCATAATATGTTTCTTTAGAGAAGAAGACTGTCAACCTGTGTATGAGTGAAAATAACTCTCTGAGGCAAGATGATGCAGTATGTCCCAGAAAGGCCTTGCTCAGTTAATTGCAATTTGTCTAAAAACAATAATCTACTCTCAAGTTTCCAAGCAAGAGTTTATCCTTCACTTGAATTACCTCACCTGTTTAAGAAGGGTGTACCAGTTGGCTTTCATTTTTCCTAAGAATTATTTTTCTTTTGGAGAAAATAATCTTTGTACAGCTAATTTGTTGTTGCAGTGGACATGTTAGGAACACTGTTCCTATTGCATGCCATGAAGATGAGGGTATACAACCCCACCTAAGTCATTACCAAAGAGTGGATTTCTTTTTGGTTTTTTTTTTGGTCACTGTGCACATATTCTTATGAATAGCCAGAGTCCCGTTGCTACATGAGATCCTCACAGAACAAGTCTTCTCTGACTTCTTTTTGATGTCTATGATCAGTCTTGGGATAAATTCCTCTTCTAGCAGATAGCCTTCAGCATCCTTGCCTATATCTCCCATTCTGGTCTAAGCAAGGTGAAAGAGCTCAGGCAATCTGCTAAGATTGGTGATCTTGCTCAGTTCAAAGTTTTTAAAGGTATCCTGTTTATCAAGAAGACAAAGTAGGACTTCAGCACTTTCTTGCATGCTTAGAACAATTGTGTCAGGTCTCTGTCATTATGTAGGTAGTCATGTAGGAGATAGAAATGGAATTTGGTCTAGTCTGCATTGCTTTTGCCCACAGGATATCAATGTAAGACATGCTTTTCTTTAAGGACTATAACCCTTGAGATGCCTGTGTACCAGAATATGCCCCATCCCAGAAGCATCTGTCAGGATGCAACTGGATGGAGTACAGTATCCCCCGAGAGGCACTCAACCGATGTTTCTAAAACAGGGTGCATTCTGAAGTCCCTCTTCCGAAGGAGGTACAGCCACTGGAGGTGGTGGGGAAGAGGGATATTTTGAGAAATGCAGAGACTATAATCACACTTAGAAGTCTTAAAGATGAAAGTCAACTGGTTTGGACAAAACCTATAATCCTGGAAAAGGGGTTTGTTCCCAGACATTCTCTCAGATTTGTACAAATGAACAGCTAGAGGAAGTTTGTCATACAATTTTTTTACAGAAATAACTGCAACATGAATAGAAGTAATTTCACTAGCTAGTCTCTAAGTAAACAAAAATACATCAGCTGCTTTTGATCATTCACTCTAATTTTTACAGCTGTCTTAAGATTTAAAACTTGTCTTCAATTTAATTTGTATTAAGATTCAAGATGAATATTAATACTGATTTCTATTGTAAAGCATTTTAGAGATCTACAGCAAAACGCTACATTTCAATTTCTCAATCAAAAGCCTCTTATTTGATGTCATTTAAAAATCTGATGGCAACTTCTAACTTTGAAGCAATTATTTTAACTTCATCATTGAGAGTGGATGCATATACTGCACAGTACATGCAGTAAAAGTATATAAAGGAAGTAATTTAAATCCCTCTATTAATTCAATATCCATTGCCCATATGACACCTTCCCAGTTTGCCTGCCCTCAAAGCATGAGTTAAATTACAATACGAATTAACCTACATAAAAATACAGAGAATGTTAACCCTGTAGATAAAATTTTAGCCATAACTATACTAAGACTGATATATAATATCTGCAAGTACTGTAATGCTACTTGAAATAAAAGTTGGCAATCCTTTCTGGGATAAATGTAATGCATATGTTCTATTCCATCCTATCAAGTAGAGCGAGAAGTGTAAATGCTTTTTTATTTCAGACAACTGAAGGAGAACTAACTAAACTACAAAAGACATTAAAGTCAAACAACAAAAAGATCCTTTGACTCAAGTTGGTAAGATAAGTATTACATCTTTGACAAAAGCCCTATCTAAACATATAGTAGACAAAATCAGAGCTACAGGAATCTAAAAATGTCTTTAAGAGCAGAGTACACCAAGCAGTTGCACCAGTAGTTTCTAAAAACAGCTGAAAAAGGAAATTACAGCATAGTTCCCAAAAGCATCACACATTTCTTGATTTTCTTGAGGAAAACAAACAAATAGCAGATTTCTTCACAAAAAAAAAAAAAAAAAAAGGTGACACAGTGGTCAGAAAAAAGTCCCAAAGTCTTTTTCAGTTCTAACAAGTATCAGTTTCTTTAAATAAACAATTCTCTTCTCATCATGATGGCCCATTTTACCTGAGCTTGTGTTTTCTGAGCCCAGCTGCTTCAGGCTTCTTTTCCGGTGTGATTTAGATGGATGCCCAAAGCTGACCTCTCGGAACAGTGACATGAACATTTGGTATGAGTGGCTACTCTAACCATAATGCTGATAGCCACAAACAGTCGGATGAGGGATGTTTATAATTGAGGCTTATCTTTTTATTTTGTTCGCTAGTGAGCAGTTTCTTTTATGTTCTGTTACTGAAGTGCATGTGTTGACTGACTTAAGAGGAGAGCCTTGTAAATGAGATCTTTGATCTCAAGAGTTTATTTTATCTTTGCAGCAAGGAAAAGTGAATTGAATTGGCTGGCAGAACTAAGCCCTCTCTTTTCTCTGTTCTACAGCTGCTACATCCTTCTGGGGTCATCATAACTTCCACTTCCACTGCTAGATACTCTATTTTGCCAAAGAATGAAAAAAAGGCCTCTCCAACATTTCATCATAACCTGCAGCACAACACTGAAAGCTTTGCAGCTCCTGGTTTATTATAAGAACCGTGCAGCATGCTCAGACTGTTTTGCTTCTGTAGAAGGAATGTGTTGGATAAACCACTGAGCTCTGATACAGCCAATCTCTTTGAGCTACTCTGATGCCTCATTAGAAAGTAAACTTTAATATTCACTGTCCTTTTTTGGTAAAACACAGCCTAGAAACACTACAGCATGGAAGGCTGCAGACAGATAACAAGTATCTGCCCTGAGATGTTGAAAGAAGTATGTGATCGATCGTTACTCTCCCACTATCTGTATTAATGCACAGAGACATTAGCATTAGGGACCACTCTGCTATCTACTGTATGTACACAGAAAAAGACACCACAGGGCACAGCACCAATTTACTTCCCAGTTTGGATCATCGATGTGACAGCATCATCATATTCTTCCCACATTCATTCAGTTTCTACATTTTCATTACAGCCAATGTTAGCTACTATAGAAATAATGTTCCATGAAAACTTCTTTGTGTCCTTCCTGTCCTTCCCCCCTTAGTTTGATTTAATTCTACTATGTATTTTTCCTTCTATACAACTGAATGAAATAATGGACACATGAGAACTCTGCCATTTCATAGTAGGTAGATATTTGTACAAAACCAGTAATTCTTAATTGCCTCAAAGTAATTGCATGCAGAATAACCAGGCTTAGTCAAGACCTCTAGCACTCCCCATGAAAGCCAAAAAGCTTGTCATTAATATGTCTCAGAAAATAAACTTTAAAACATTATTTTTGAGGAGTTCTACTGAATGCTTAAAACCATTTATACATGGAGGAATATGTTTCTGCAAACAGAATTGTCTTACTAAGGACTTCATCCACAGAGGTCAAAGCAGTGCAGATCTTACTGCTTCTTAGATCATTCAGCAGGCTCATCAGCATGTGCAGAAGAATTAAAACGGTCTTACTCATTAGCATCATACAGAGCAAAGAGAAATACCACATACCTGTACACAGAACCTAAAATTTGCTCTCCAGAGCTAAGACAGTGAGGTACCATGCCTAGATTGAATTTCCTTCTTACGCTCCTGGCATCTGAAAATGATGAAATTCTAAACTGACAAAAATCTAAGTTGCATTTTATGGGCAGTAATGCTTCCAAATTAACTGACCGTTAACACAACAGGAACAAGGCAGTGACTTTTCTCCCCTTCCAGTAAGCATGAATACTTACATTTCTTCTCTTGGATGGTTTTGATTCAGATGGAAGGAGGGCTAACAAAGTGCCTGTGCAAACAGGTCCCTTGTGCAGAATGAAGCCTGGGTCTCTTTTTTGGAGACAGCCTCATCTCTGTAAAATTTGTTGAAAAGAAAGAGGTAGTTCTCTAGGAATCAAAGGAAGTAAATATCTAATTGGTAAAGAAGAATACGGCCTCAATGGACAACACAGGGCGATTAATAATTTTCCTTATTTTAAGGAATGTGACATACTGACGGGAAGAAATCAGGCCTGATGTACCTACATCTAACTGTGCAAGCTCGTTACAGACCGTCACGCTCACGAAGAGATGCAGCACAGCAGAAGAGCTGAACGAACCCAACGTGGCTTATTAAACCTTCCTCTTCCCTCAGCACTAAAAAGGAGCCTACCTTTAGATTTTAAGCAGTTACTCGCTGGGTTCTGCCTCTTTGTTGCTGTAACAGACACTCACTGGCTTTGAAAGGAAATCTGGTTAATCTGGAATTGCCTTGTCATCAGTGGAACAGTTGCAGTTACCTAAGAAGGGAAGGAGTTATTCCCTGTTAGTTGCAGTTCTGGTTCCTCTCCATACTCACTAGGCTGAGAAGAGAAAACCCAAAGCAAGATGAATTATCATGTCATAACAAAAGGGTGGTGGTGGGGAGGAGAGGAAAGCAGTTTCTCAAGCGCAAGTTTCATGCTATTGTTCTGAACAACCCACTCATCTTGCACAGGAGGCTGCTTTAGGTTTTTTGTGAACATGACAGGTTCTCCAGCTAGAATGCAATAAACTGCATATTATTTTGAGCTACTGTAATTACCATAGTGAATGTGCTCCTTGCCTTTTCCCTTGTTTTGCTCTAGGGTCAAAACCTCTCATCTGTGACCACACAAGTGTGCACTGCCAGCTGCAGTACTACTGTAGTATGAAGGCTGAGATCATACTTTACAGAAAACATTAGAAAGTGGATCTGTAACCATCTCCTCGACTGACCTCCTGGACATGGTGTTGTCTGGTTCCACTTCTGGGTTTGCCACCAGGGAATTGTCTGTAGGGACTAGCTCATGCTCAGCCTTCCGTCGGGCTGTTCTGGATGCAATTATTCTTTGATTTACCTTTGAACATGTGGGCTTCGCTCTCCTTTTTCTACTTTTAAAATTAGACTTTTCCAGAGGCCTGTATTTACAACTTTTCCAGAGGAAACAGGAAGTGTCTTGTTATGTTTGATTTATTAGAAAGCTCCATAAGGAAGCTATCACACAAAGCAGAGTACACCTCTTGCAAGGAAAATGTACAGAACTGCAAATGAAACTCAAAATCTCCCATGAACCAAACTCTACCTAAATAAACTATTTAATAAAGGAGAAAAGGCCTAGTAATGTGTCCACTAATGGCAGTAACAAAGCTCCCCTTTACAGCACTCCACTGGCACAGGATCATACCCGTCTTTCATTATTAGTTCTGGAGCTGACAATTTGTCTTAACCCTGATGTTGCTGATAGCAGCTATGAAGTATCTTTCAGTTCTGTCTAAACAATTTACATATATATTCATAACACAAAGCAAACAGTTCCGTTCAAGTTCTCATTTTTATATACAGACCATAAAGGACTGCCAGGGCGTTTTATTATTTTGATTTCAATATTGATTATAATAATTTTTATTTTTATTTTTTAAAATCATTGGTCATACATTTGAAGGACAATAGATATAACCATTCAGTATTTGTTGACAGTGACAGATATACATTTATTCTATGTAATAATCACCTAGCATATGATGCTAACCATACCATACACAAGTGCTACACATTTTTATATGAATTAAGACTGTTTGAAATCTTTTGTTTTCTGAAGGTTTTGCAACATCTTCATGTTATTAGTGGGCAAATCGTAATATCCATAAATCTTTCTAATTTATAACAGTTTAAGTGTAATTTTTCTTATGCCAGTGGGAAGAAATTCACCTTTGCAGTCTGGATACCATTAGGCTCCAATCCACTTTTTATGGATGATGTCAAGCAATGGAGAGATCTGAGCCCCAAACCTTGCTAGAGAGAGGGCAGCGAGGAGACACATTCCCAATACCCTTGCTCATTATGTGTACTCTTGCTATGTGTAAATTTTATCCTTTATGGAACACGGCTAAGGATGCAGGCCAAATGTTTAACCTACCATCCATATTTCTCATCATGGGTGAGTAAAACCCCCTCCCCACCCTTCTTTGCATCTTCTTCTCTTTTGAAAGGACAGCATATTGGCTTGTGAGTGTAACAGAGCATGATTCTGAGAAGATATAATTATTTTAGATGAATTATCTAAGATTAATCAGAAACTAATGCCAAAAAGTTATATGCTATGCCAGCTAACAAGGAAAAAACAAGTATTGTGAGTTTGTTGGCTTTTCAACAGTGTTGTGCAGTTCTGCTTCTAGACCAGGTGAGCCAGAGAAACATTTCAGATTTGAAATGAACAGCTTGAATGGAAACATTCTATTTGCAGAATGGTTAATTTTTAAAGGTTAAATATAAAACAAACATAGAAATTAAATATAGTGCTTCAGGTATGTGTTAACTAGAAAACTCAGCACACAAAACAGTTCTAAGCAGCTTTGTAAAATTAATTCTTCCTTCTAAAGGTCTGAGTACCTCCCAGCTCACAGCAGCGCTATCCTCAGAACAGTGTCACAGACACTAGCTAACTATCGCAGCTCACAAACACAGAACACAGAATACATCGGATAAAGGTGTGACATAAGGACTCTATTCAAAAGGACTTTGATTTTTAAATGACACTGAAAAAAAAATTCCAAATTAAAGCAAACTCAAGCTCCCATGAAGTTGGAATGGCCACAGCTATAGAAAACAACATAGGTCAAGCCGAGTAATAACTCTCACACATGATTTAACACTTTTTTATTGGGAGTGCAGCACAGATACTTTCCCTGAAACAATTACTTCAAAACATTTACGAACATAACTGTCAAAAATATGCTAACAAATTTACTTAAATACATACATTAAAAAAAATCTAAAACATGAATATTTAGCAGCCTAAGACATTCACAATGCAATTTCTCCATCATTTATGGTATTTATCTCTAATACAAGAGGACACAAGTCTGAAAATACATATATATTAAGCTACCACAGAGCATAGAAAATATATGATAATATCTACTAGCATTTGGCACAATATAAATATTCTACCCCAAGAGAGAAAACAAGTGTAATCTTTTGAGCAACACAGATTGTTATTCACACAAATAGTGATGTTACATCAGAGAGCTGTTACTCATGCAACAGCAACTCTGGTTTGGGGTGGAAAAACCATGCCCAAAGCTTGTGAGCAGGGGACACAGTGGTCTGTGAGAAAGCATGTTTAGGTACTTAGCTGTCTAATTTAGCTGGATAAGAAACAATGTAATGTTTTCCTGTTGTTAAACATTGCCATCTGTATCTCTGGCACACAAATTAAAAAAAGAAGGGTGTGACCATTAAAAGTACGTGTCCTGAGATTTCCTTCTTCAGGGGGCAAAGAGGTTAAAATGGAAAAGCTGATCCGTGTATAAATCAGGAACACATGTGGTGGTGAGAACAAACAGCAGCCAACTGGCAGCCCGAGAGGACTTCTCCAGGCAACAGGAGCGGCACAAAATGGGGTGGCCACAGATACCATCTGCTGGGAAGACAGCGGAGCAACTGATTGTCACTTGGAAATCGGTAAGTTCAATTGATTGTATTAGGTACTCCTAACTATTTCAGTACTCAGAATTAAGTCTGAGTTTGAAAACTTTTTGACTGGAAAGCTCCCTGTCCAGCAGTATTAAAGCATTGCTTTAAGGTTAATACTGGCTTCTATCTGCAGAAAATCAAAGGTGATCTTAAAGAAACATGTGTAACAGGATATATGTGTTTAGTATCAGAGTGAAATAACAAAACAATGCAGATGTTCATAGACTTCATCTTAAAGTTATGAAATGTTTGCGTCTACAGCCTACCTATGGGAAGTAGATACCAACAGCCAGCCCAGGCTAAAACAGTTTTGCTTGATTTCTTTGGAGATAAACAGAATACTTAACATAGCAAGTTACAGTTCACTTAAAGCTAAAGAATATAACATAGTACCGGATAACAATCCTTTTGATCCAATGGTTCTCATATCCAGTGGTAGGCCCCCAAAAATATGAAGATGTTTAAAATGAGTCTTTATCTTCACATTAAGACTTTTTCCTTGTCACATACAGAAAAGATCAAGAAAACATTACAGATCACAAAGTACTGAATTTTCAAGTGTAAAGTCATACCAAAATCTTGATAAATTGTCATTGATGTCGTAGGTGAGCAATCGGTCAGGAACGTCATTATGGGTGCCCTGTACTGCTAACACATGTGGTGCTAGGGCAAAGGGTACGTCGCTCAGAAGATCTGACATGAAAGGGCTGCTTTCCAAAGTTTGGCTCCTTTCATTTCCCACCTCTGCACTTGATACAGTCAACTGTGATCGCTGCCCTGTATTTATCTGAAGAGAACAGAAGAACAATAGTTTAGACACTACACATCAGGCAGCTAAGGCTTTCTACTTAGAGCCATCATGACCTATCAGTGAATAATAATAATAATAATAATAATAATAAAATAGTTGCAGAGTTTAGTTCAGGTAGATCTGAAATAGCAAATCCTAATGCATGTTGATATAGTTCTTTGGGTTAGATTGATTTTAATTAAGGCTGAAAACAACAGTTTTTTTTCTTGAATGGTTAGTGTAATTTCTCTGTCTAATGTTACTCTGCATTTAAGAAAACAAAGGCTGGCGGGACTTTTTGTCAAGTCCAGTCTTGTTCAGGGGAAATTACTCCATATAATTCCTTTCTTAAACTGATGAAGCTCCTTCTTAAATATAGTTTTGTTCCTTCTATGCCCTTTCAGAAGTCGCCCTACAAATGTAGGACTCTGATTATTAAAAAACCACCACCAACAAAAAACTCCTAGCCTAGTTCTTTCAAACTATTACTGGTATTGATTTCCAATTTGAAACAGAGTTGTTTCACTAGCTGGTGAGGTCTGTAATATGTCAATATATGCGTTGCCAAATATGTGCTTTATAGACTATTAGAAAAGCACAGTTAACAAAACTAAAACAAACAAACAAAACCCCTAAACAAAAACCAACAATGAAACAAAAAAGCCCTGCTATACAGAATAAGTCAATATAATTTATGGAAAATGCCATCAGATAGGATGCTGGACCCAAGAGTCTTACAAGCTTTGATACTGGCTTACCAAAATGACCTCAGTAAGTGTCTATCCTAAAAGTTCTCCCATTTTAAAAAACAAAGAAAAGATTATTTACTCTGCCTCTGAAAGCAAATCTAACTTCCTTTACTATTTATAGCAACAAAGTGCTATATAAACCAATAGTTCTCATATCAGCTCGAAGATGATTGCCATAGGGATTTCTATTTTATATAAGCACACACAGAAATATTCAAACTTGACTTGTTCAAAAGTGCTTAACAAGTCATGTCAGAGCCAAAAACATTATACATGAATTTCTGATTGCAGTCCTAACTTCTTCCTCTCAACCCTTCATGCTCACCACACATCCAGAAAAATCCAAAGCCTATGCTGTTATTAGGGAAGAGAAAGCACTGAAAGCTTTACATTTCCTAATTTGATGTTCAACTGATCATAAGAGTTAAACGGATTTAGTTGGATGGAGGTTGCATTCATCCTAAATTATGTCATGATTTGAAGAGGAGTTGTGCTGCTCCAGATCTGACCTGTGCTCAAGGTGAATGTTACAGATCGTGGTTGGTACAGAGAACCTGAGGCTGTGGCTGTTTGGCAGAAGGAGAATTGGGTGGTGTGGTGGTGGTGGTGGTGGGGCTCCTTGTTTGCTAGCCTGGAGAGTGTATAACACAGCTAAGCAGTTAGCCAGGTAAAAGGCGCTCCATCTGCTTCTTAAAGGAAGGACTGGATTCGACTTGAATGCAACCTGAGAACTAGTCATTCCTTACACAATCCAAAGTCTCACCTAGTAGGATGGATAAACAAACATTAAACCTCCCATTAAAGTGCCACCAGCTAAACAGATAATCTTGCCAACCAAAGCCAGTTCAGAGTCAGTACTTGTCTTTGCTGAACAGAAGAAACTTGCTTCTCCATGGGCTGTAGGGACAGAAGGGCTTAGTGGTGCTCCACGCTCTGAAATGGACCTGCATTTGGAAGCTTTTGTTTATAATCACGATGACTGCACATCCAAAGCTCAAGCTAAGCTTCCCAAGATCCATTACCAGTATGTCACAGGATATTAATGTAAAATTTCCTAAGGTTAAAAAGTTTTATTAAAAGGAATGACTGCTAGGTATAACAACTATATCATCCAATATGGAAGAGGAGCAAAAGAGCTCCAAAGGAGGCAAGTGATGAAAGCAGCTTCCCACTGCTGCAGGGACTCACTTCCCAGTATAAATCCTATTTGATTCTTTTCACCTCTTTCAAATCACCTTCTGGCAAATTGCTGTAGAATTTTATTTTATTTTACAGGTATCACAAAGGACAGAGTAGTCTCATCTTTGTCTATTTTTCCAGGCCACTTCAGAGCCATCTGGAGATAGACAAGATACATGGCTCGGTTTAGAATCACTGAATCACTTAGGTTGGAAAAGACCTCCAAGATCATCAAGTCCAACCACTAACCTAGCACTGCCAAGTCTACCACCAAACCACGTCCCTAAGCACCACACCTACACATCTTTTGAACACTTCCATGGACAGTGACTCAACTACTTCCCTGGGTTTCTCCTGTTTTAACAATATTCTGCATCCTGCCTCTGAGCTACTGTAATGCTGACACTATATGTCTGTATATATAATGTCTGTACTATATAATTCCTCCAGTTACAGTTTATAGGTGTTTCTTTCATATCCCCTAGCTTTCCTTTTCTCTGTTCTCTATTCTTTTGAGTACCTAACACCACTTCAGAAAGCAACATGCAACACTAAAGGCAAGAGTCAATAAAGAAGATATCTTTTAGCTTTCCTTACTGATGGTGGTACTTTTAGAGGGCAGGGAACTTAGGAAAGCTAGCAGAGAAATTAGAAAGATAGCCTGCATAGCTCTCCTACTGCAGCTTTCCAAGTTCTGAGCAAAAAAAACACAAGCAATAGCACCATAAGTCTGTAAGTTCAGGAAAAACCCTAAAACCTCAACACAGTTATCTTCAAGGTGAAGACCAGCAGCTCTCACTTTAAAGGATATCTTAGCTTCTGCAGTTGCTAATCAATTAGCAACAATTACAGGGAAGTCTTTCTTCTTGTCATGGCCGAATAGGCTCAAGGTGTGCATCATAACAAAATTCAAAAACATCTTCCTGATATAGACGTATTGGTTTGCTAAGAACATTGCCAAACACACAGACCACTTATTTACGTTAATGACATTCATCTGGAAAAAAAAAAAAAAAAAAAAAACAGACTTCAAATACGTACTTAAATTTGTAGCTGCTGTAAATCTCAAAACCTCCCTGTAAGTTCTACTCTGCACAAATTTGTTATATTCCTCCTTGAAAGAAAGAACGTGTGGAGCTTTTATTGAGGTGCTGGTATTTGCTTGTATGTCATCAGTCCCATATTCTGGAGAGGAGAGCAGAGCCAGAAAGCCCCGTATGAAAAACAGGTCAAGGTTACATCTAGGAATCAATTAAACAAAATCTTCAAAGAGCCTTCTGCCTCCCCCCACTCCCACATTCCAGGGAAAAATGATCTCTCACTCGCTGTCCTATTCCCATAGCTTGGATGATAATCAGAAATCCCTACAATCTAACGTTTATTTTGTTTGGCAAATTATATATTTAAGAACACCTGTTTCTCTCTTAATTGTCCCACAAACTGGATGAACTCAATTTACAATGCAAATTAGACCATCACATGGCAAAACTAACTTCAAAGAGAAAAAAAAAAATCGGAGAGAGCACAAAGCATCTTGGATCTTCTTTTTTCTCCCAGAAGCCTTACGGTTGTTAGAAGGGTGCCAAATGGGCAGCCCCAGAAATGAAACCCTTTCTGCACACAGCAGATACTGTGTATTGACAACGACAGGGCAAGAACCAGCTTTCCTTGCTCGCAGTCCCACTCCGTGTTTCGAAGCAAGACTGCATAAGGAAGGATGAATTACATTAGAAATATTTTATTGTTAAACACCATTTTACCATACTCAATCTCTATATATGGTTGTGAAGTTCTTAATAGTCTGTAGATGCTGATACTATTTGAATAATCAAAACAACATAAATGGATGGGAGGAACATAGTACACGTAAGTCAGAAACAAAGAAAAAAGTGTCTGCTCAGTATAACAAATGCCATAATCTGATCTCTAATCCAATAGTCTTTGGGTCTCAGTCCAGGAGAAGGTCTTGCGTCCAATATCACAAGACAAGTTTACAGCAGAAATGAGAAAAGAACTCAAGATTTCGTATTTCAGTTCCACACATAAACCACTACTATCCCTCCCAAGAAAATTATGCAGTATCTCTCCCAGCAAATTATGCAAGGTGACCACTACATAACCTGGGGAGGATGGCTGTTTAATACGGTGTGCAAAACCCAAGTGTGGTAGAAAAACACTGGCCAAAGTCAACCTGGTCATATCTCCCTGCTTCCATGCTGTTCAGATAAGCACGGCTTAAAAATGGTATAGTATGTTCTGTTATCTGAAGGATTCTTATCCAAGTAAGACCATATAGGCTGCTGCTACTAAACCATTAGGAGGAAATCAAAACTTCAGAAAATGGCCTCGTGTGCAAGATCTTATCAAGCTAGATATATTTTTGTGCCTCCTAATCATAAAGGCATCCTATGAAAGGGCTGAGACATGTTTCACTCATATGCTGGAGAATCCACATCAGTAGAAAGAGCTTGATGAGGCCAACCTGACCAGCAGGCTTTTATAGTATCTGTGGTAATGGAACGAAGAACTGGACACTCCAGTAGAGAACATCAATCACCAATCAAGGCTGAATTGCCCAAGCTGGTTACAATGCAAACACCAGCACAAAACTATGTTGGCAATCAAGTCAAGGTTATGAAATGGCTTATGTTTTCATGCATGCATTCCTCAAGCACATATAGAACTGCAAGTCCTGGAGAATTTGATATCCCACATTAGTCACACTGGTTTCTACTTAAATGTCTAACTTATTTATCCAGAACACAATCTATTCAGAGCATATTCTCTGGACATTAGCTAAACAAAGCACTGCCAAATGCTATGACACACAATCCTGCTATGAGAAATATTAATTGAATGCACTTAGAATATCACCAACCAATTTACATTTTGCCAAGCTCCAGGGAGTTAAAAAATCAGTTAAAATTACAGAAGGTATGGTACTCAGATTTAATTCAAATAAGCAAGGTGTTTTCTTGATTCTTGGCGTGGAATCCAAATGAGGAGGGATAAAAGAAACAGTATGTAAACATATATGGTAGCTGGCTACCAGCTACTAATTGTGACGGCAAGGGTGCTATATGTTATTCCAAAACTAACAAAGTATAAAATTATCCTCTAAAGTAAATTCCTCCTCTTATGCTCTTATATCTTTATTTTTTATTTTCCTCAGATGCCTTTAAAAACATCTAATTTGCTGCATCTATGTGTGCTAACCACAAAGTCTGCCAAGAGTCTCGTAAGGAAGAAAAAATGCATAGTTTAAAATGTACTGGGAACCTGGATTTATAGTGCTCTGAAGAAGAATCAAAGATCGGTGCTAGCATTATTATCATCCAAATTATTGAACAAGGTTTTCTACCAAAAAGTGATTTATCTCAAGAAATTTGTACTTTCTGCTAAAGAGGCTTTTTTTTTTTTTTCCTGAGAAGCAGATGCAGTTTCCTTAAAAAGCCAGCCTTAAGAAACAAACAGTATGTTCAATATTCCAGCAATATCATAACTATGCCAGAGACCTACAACACTGATGTTGATACAGAAATATTATCTTTAATTTGGGCAATTTTGCGGTATTACAGCAAATAGTGTGTCATAATGTATCTTAGAATGTAAGTAGCATTATGCAGTTATTTCTGATGTATCTGGAAATGGAAATTGTCTTAGTGGATTGTTCTTCCAATTGTGTTTCAATTGATGCTTTTAAGATATTCACTGGGTCTTTTTAGAAAATTTGTAGGAATTCCTGAGTGAGCATCACCACTGATGATAATGAATCACTTTGCCATTACTTTTCTTATTTGAAAACAGGAACAGATGGGAAAAGAAAAATTACTTGCAAGGTTCTCTGAATGTTTAGCACTTTGTATTCAGAAGTTTAAGCTAGGAGAAAAGGATCAGCAAAACCTTGCTGGAGGGGGGAAAAAGTGTACACGGCATGATGGTTTCTAAATATCACAAAGAATCAAACCAAAACAACAGCAACAACAACAAAAAACAACCATACCCAGCACACCAATAAGTACGTGGCCTATATCTTTACAGAATTTACCCAGACAAGTAAAACACAGATGCCACTGAAATGGCTCAGAAAACTTCCCGTGAATCTTGAGAGCTGCTATTCTTTCAAGGCTCACTTGAGAGTTTACTCAGCATCCCCTCCAGGCAAAACCAAAAAAATTTGTTTCTGCTCTGGGACAACAAAAGTAGGTGGAAGAAAAAGTGCAGGAGACCTTG
Source organism: Anseranas semipalmata (assembly GCA_013399115.1). NCBI lineage: Eukaryota > Metazoa > Chordata > Aves > Anseriformes > Anseranatidae > Anseranas > Anseranas semipalmata. Next base: position 34,508 of record VXAA01006626.1, read on the forward strand.
CAGTGGCTGGCTACAGTATCGCAATGGCTTCTGGCCAGTGTATTTCTTTAAGAGAAACGCAGTGAATGTACATGTAATCCTAGCCTCAGATCGGTTCTGTCACTGGTTCCAACAAGGACGACTTGCATGCTGAGAGCTCCAGGTTAAGATCGAGTCCTTGGAGAGGCTTTGAGAGCAGCAATGGCTGGCAGTGGAAATCAGCTTTCCTGTTTGCTTTGGGCTCTTGTTTCCCAACTTCTCATGACTCATATTCGCTAATACGGCAGCGATCTGTCTTTCTTAAAGAGCTCCTGCTACCTGCACAAATGTCACGTTATTAGTATGCAGCGTGTTTTTTTCTCCATTTATCAGTATTGCTATTTAGAGTAAAACAGAACCAGATTCTAAAATAAGCATTTAAGTGTATTTTTACTGATTTGTGACATGCATTCTAGATATTTTTCTTTTCCATCTTCCTCTTTAAAGCATGCTTTTCAGCGGTTTCCTAGACTAGGACAGAATCAAGGTCAGGTTAACGTTGCTGAGATCTTAAAGAATAAAATTCTAAAGAAATAGTAAAAAGTACCTCTGACATTCTACAGTTTTTTTATTATTACAGAAAAGCTCCCCACAGAGTATCCCGGCAGGCAGACAACAGCAGGGGAATCTTTGCTAAACCACACTTTCAATAATAGCAATGATATGCATTTGTACATCTTTATTGGCCTTAAAGAAATTAGAAAAGTATAATTGCTCAGAACTAGCTTTTTCAGTCATGCAGGAACAATTTGATATTCTAAATGCAGAATGAGCTTTCTGTATTTAATACATGTTCCTTGCCCCCTCAAACAGCTAAACCTGTTAATCTCTGTAGAGGGGAAGCATTGCAAGGTTGCCATTTGAACTTGTGATACTCTGAATGTTCCATGGTTAAAGTGAGTTAATTATCCTAGTAAATACTAGAGATGCCTGTGAGTTTTATTTATTAAACACTTGTAAAATGCAATTCCACCCTGAAAAGTATTCTTAAGTAACACAAAAGACTGCATATCTAATGTCTAAATCAACTATCTCATTTGTTTATGCTAGAATAAAAACATCGTTTTTCTTAGTTAACAATTTTGCAAACTCCAACTGAAATAAGATTGTTTCAGTTTTACTCAATGCCTTATAATAATGAGTTGACACACAAAATACTTGGACGGTGTTTGGTGATAAATTTAGCTATGACATTGAACTTAATATAACTGAAATTGTATAGTGATATTTTATTTCTAATTCCTTCTCCTATTCCTTTATTTCTAATACCATTTACTTTATTTAACTGTTTTATTCAATAATTGTTTAAAGACAGAAAATCATAACATCTCAAACGTGGGCATCTAGAACAAGAAATTATGTAATCGTGAACAAACAGGGATGCAACATGAGGAAAAACTGTAGAACTAACAGAAAGCAAAAATAAGAAGGAGGCAGAAAAGGATCCTAAATTTTCATGAAAAATATGTCTTAATTTCCCACCATAACTAAACTAATATTTTTGTCATAGGAATTTGGACTATATAAACCTTTAAAGTGAATACACCTAGATTTTCTTACAATGAAAATAACACCAAATTGTACAAACCAAAAATGCAGAACCTCAAAGATCCAGAAATAGTAAGTGATCTGAGTAAGAGTTGATACTGCTCTGAGCTCTGCCACAGATTTGGAGCTCTGTCACTCAGTGTAGAAGAATACTACATAGAAAAGAAAGCCTGATTTTCATGCTGATCATGATGAGAGGTTTGAAATAACAAATGCAAAAAACCATATAAACCTAATTTCTGCATTAAACCCTGTGCAAGTGAGGTAGGGCCCTGGTTTCTTTTTCTTTAGTACCCAAATTTCTTTTTTCTTTAATAAAATTAATTTCCTTGTTCCCCTTTCCTGCAATCAGGGGTATTCCAGCACACAAATGATTTTGCCACCAATTTAAAATGTCAGAACTCACTTCTGTCTGAGAGTAGCACAATATGGTATCATGGGATACCTCTACAGCAAAATGTTTTTATGATAAAATAATGTTTTTGAACAATTACATTTGCATTGTAATCAAAACTTTATTCCTTTCCTTACCTCTCCTTCTATCCCAACCAACTGTGGCACTTTTGAATCTGATAATTTAAGACGCGTACCAGTGTTTATGCACCCTCAGTAGCAGGGTTCCTGTTCCTGCTGCCTCCCTGTGCCTCCCTGCAGGCCCTTGAGCTTTGGGCACTGTCCTAACAGGTGAATTTTGGACGACTTCCACCTCTACAGCTCGGACGCTGTGATAAGAATTATCTCAGAAGAGAGAGAGGTGTGGGTTCAGTAAGGAACAGTTCATCTAGTTCCTCTGTTCCTTTGAAGCACTATGCAAGCTATTCATAGCAAAGACCTCATACAGTATAATAAGCAACACGAACAATATTCAACACGTGCTCGTGCCAGTGCCAGGAAATGTTGCTAACTAGGCCAGACTGGTGTTATAATTTTGCTGTAGCATGTATGCTGGAAGATTAAAAAGTTCATGAAAATTACTACAGTGAATAACTACAAGGCAGAAGAACTGTAATTGAGAACACAGGCAACTCTAGCCATCCAGCGATGCATTCCACAGCCACAAATCAGAAGTGAGGGACAAGTCGATATACTGCAAAACGAACAGAGAACTGTAATAAATGCTGACAATGGACTTCTTCTGCAACTTCAGTGTCATCCCAAAGCACAAAATACTCAACTTTATTTTGCTGCTACCTTCATTCCTGCGGTAATAAAAACCTCTGATATTCACTATTAAAATTCAGTTATCTACTGAAGCTACTTTGAACCAGGAATGAGTTCTTTGTATGCGGGGCAATAATTTTAAAGCAACTGGAATGCAAATGTTACATATCCTCCTAGAAAATACTCTTTTAATAGGGCTGAAATCAGGAGCAAAAGTTATATTTTAACTTTTCGAGATAGCCAGAGAACATACTAAGAAATACATTTTCTATAAAACTTTGATTGCATATTTAAATAAACAGTATTTAAATGATCTGTTTTAATTTAGCAGCTACATTTGGTCACCGTAGTTATCTGTTTGTCGCTTGTAGTGACAAGATTTGAGTTTTGCTATACTGCTCCAGGCAAAAAAAATAAATAAATCCTGAAGACTTTTTGGGCAGCTGATGTCCTGAACAGGAGGAGCTTAAAGACTGAGTCCCTGCTTCCGTGTCTTTACCTGTTGTTCCCAAGCCCTGCTATTATAGAAGCTCCAGAACAGTAACCTCCTATGGCAGGGGAAAGATGACAGTTCCTCTGTCATCTTGGTAGATGGTAGATGGCCATGGAGCAAAACCTCTAAAAAAGAGGGTAATACCACATTCTCATTATTTTAAGAAGTGTACAAACATCCAAGGACTTGAATGGGAAAGGAAGCTGTCTACTTCAGAAAATAACTTAGAACTAAGTCAATTAAAAATAAAAGACTAGTAAGACAATATTTAACAAACATGGCTTCACAAAAGAAATGTTATTTTTTCAGCAAATTGGACCACGTGGGGAAAGCTGCCTAAATCAGAAGTTAAAATGTTAAAATGATGCTACTGTTTGACAAGAAAAGTAAATCTTTCCTTGAGCTGTCACGGTAGTGAAGACATCCATGAAATGTCTCCCTTGAATGTAAATATCAGTGAGAGGAAAAAGATAGATGGTTAACTTCCATCTACAACAAGAGGAAAGAAAAAGGAAATTATCTTGGATTTGGTCTTCTGAAAGTGCTAACTGATTAGAGTGATTACAGAAAAGAATTAGTCTGAACCCAGGTGAAGCTTTTCTCTGGTGATAACTGCAAACAATGTTCTCAGCGGTCCTTCGCAACGTTTTGTTAGGTAACTGAACCCCCACATCTTCCCAGCAGTATCTCTCCTGAGTCCTGAAGAACACAAATGGATCCTCAGGCAGATGTCTGAATAAAAATCACTGTACTAAGTGCTTTATTTTCAGGTTTTTATCCTGCTGCATATAAATCCAAGCTTGTGGCAAGACTAGCAATATGTTCTATCTAAAAATTAAAATATTCTAATACTGAAATTAGGCAAGTATCTCCTAATGCAACTTTCTGCCTGCTCTCCCCACTGAGACTCAAGCCAGTAGGAGAAAGGAAGGATGGATATTTGACTCTAAGTTCCTCCACACACAGTGTGTAGCTGGAGCACCTGTCAAGAGCACCTTCAGCAAAGAGCTTACCAGGAGCCAGAGTTTGTAAAGCTTCGATCTACGAACAGTAACGACAAAGACTGAGTTGTCCTCAGCACCCGCTGCTTAGGCTTCTGAGACACAGGAACAAGAGCAAGATGACTCTCAAAGCAGAAGAGGCCCAAATAAATAAATAAAACAAAAAGAAACAAATATTGGTCATCTCTTTCAATTATGTTGGCCTCTTTCCTGGTTTTCTGTGGAAGGAAGATAATTGAACCATAACAAGAAGGAAGAAGTATACTTTTTTGATGTTTAAAATAGATTTGTTTTTATCAAGTAGGTCTACTATTTGCATCGCAACACTAGAAAAGTATTCTTAAAATTTGTAATAATGTGGAAGCAAACAAAAAGAAATTGCAAATAAATCTATTTTATCTTGATGTATTTTTAAAACGTACTTTAGAACAAAATTTGACTATGTGCTACCCAATGCACAGTCTTCTGAAAATCTGATGCAACTGAAAAGTGGTGAAGTTTGAGGAGATTTTTTTAAGGTAGAAATTACAGCAGTAGCACATGGAAAGATACTCCTGTCTTACCAATCTTGCATTTTGGACTGAAACGAGGCAGTTTTCATGTCATTTTTTCCTTTCCATTAAAATGAACTGGCCACTGCTGTTTGCATTTTGGTGTTGTTGTTTGTTTTGTTTTTTCCTTTTTCCCCTGACAGTGGCAGTGAAACTAACCTAAGAACACTGTTACTTTCCTCACATGGTGTTTAGAGTAATTATTAATAAGCTGCCCTACACTCTGGTCTTTTAGCCACCATTTTACACTAACGCATCACGTTGTAAATATCACTGTACCATCAGGCTGCACTAGCACGCTGTCTCATCAAGTGATGTATGATCTACATTGTATTTTAGATCAATTTTAATATTTTGAAAGCCCAGAAGGGTTACTCCCAGAGGCAGGATGACTGACCGATCAATGTGTTGACAGCAGCGAAGTGAACCTGCATTACTGGCTTTTAGTCCAACCGCATGTGTTTGGTCAAGAGATACGGGATAATCAGTACTTTGGTCTGGGGACTGTGCTAGTCAGAAGGTTCCAAAATTAGACAAAGGCTAGAAAATGTGAGTGGGAACATCTGGGCAGCTAATTTGAGCATCTCCTACTACAAATAACCATGCAGTGTAACTGAATAAGCACACAATTGCATTAAGCATACAGTGAGTCTGTGCCCAAACTAAATTGCGAGATATGCAAACTGTGCTTCTGGATACGTGTGCCTTTACTAAAGCCTAGCTCTCAAAACGAGGAGGCTGCCAATCAGGCCAATTTTACTATTTCATAACTTCTACAGGTACATTGCTATCTGTAGGCAGTAAACAATGAAAATACACCATGTCTGTGTGCCATTCTTTCCCAGGAAAGGTGGTTTTGTCTCGTGTTGCGCAAACCTCACCAGTGGCACAGACCGGTCACTGCAGCAACTCCGCGCGCCCCGAGCGTGGCGGTGGGAGGCAGGGATGCCCCAAATGCCTCTGCCGGTGCTTTGCTTCTGTTTACGAGTATTTTCTAACCAGACAGAACATTCAAGCCCCTTCTTAAAGGAATGTTAAGCATCCTCAGTTCTTGTCATAATGAAATCTCAACAGAAGTTAAACACAGGGACTACGTTACAAGTAGCCGTAACTTGCAAACTGCTGTAGAAAAATGCCTTGTAAGAAAGATGCATTACTTTTTTGAAAATGAACTGGTTTTGATAAATTCAGAGAGGAAGCTGTTGACAACCACATTAATTCACATCTCTCCATTCCCACTCCAGTTCCCTACAACTAAAAATATAATACTTCCCTTTAAAAAAAGACAATTGACATAGCATTCTTGACATTGCTATGATTGCTAGGTATCTGAAGTAACCCCAATTGTATATCATGTTACACAGATAATGAGTCTAACTATTCACTGTAGAACTGAAAAAAATCCTACAAGGTGGTACTCCTGTAAGACCTTCCCAGGTTGACTCTAGGTCAATAGATCGTATTTTTTGTGAAGCCACAGTAACTTATCTTTTGTGACGTGCAGAAGCAGACTTTCTTATGGATGAGCATGTTGCTTTAATTTTATACATGTATGTACACGATATATTTATATATAATATGTACACACCCACACACCTGCACCCCCCTAAGTTGCCCAACTGTGGGGGGCAGGCAGAAGTCCACTGGTCAGTAAGTTCTGGAGATCTTCCCAGTGTGAAAAGACCTCAGATATTTTGAGCAATTATCAAACAGGTAGCAATATGAACATTACAATGTAATTAAGCTTTATGAAGTAAATATGCTATTACAATGTAATAGCTGATTTTTAGATGACTGGGCTATTTATCTTCTTTCTCAGTAAGATCACAACCATATACTGCAACCTTCTTATCATATGGCAGCTCTACTTTGTAGTTACTCTCGATCTGCGGCTGCATGGTAAATACTTACAATACATGCAAAGGATGCAGGGAACTAAGATGTCCATTGCAACCACCAACACTGAAAACTATTCATCCTTCTTTAAAAGTAATGTTAAATTTCATTTCCTATAGCTTATAATCATACACAATAGTTGAATAAAACATAAGATCCTTCTTCTGAAGGTACCAGCATTCAAAGTACATGCTTGATGACCTGATGCAGACAGTCTTATTCCAGTCCCTTCGAAGAGTGGATAATTTCATTAAGTGATTACTGCTTACATACCCAATTAAGAAGAGAGAAAATATGGACCAACATGCTTTAAGGGCTTTATAGGTGAAGAAGTACTTGTAGTTAATATGACATATGACAAGCAATTAATCTAACCAGGCCACAACTAGAATCCTAGCTTAAGAAGGCTTTTTAAAAAACAAAACAAAACAAAAAAAAACCACTAATCTGCTAATCTAAGCAGTTACATTTTCTATAAACATTAAAATTTGTCAAAATGGAGCAACCTAATTACAAACATTGGCCACTAATTTTGAAATATCAACCACCTACTCTAAAGCAAATGTAGGGAATTTAAAATGATGCAGTAAATCTAGCCCAAAATACTCTTCTAATATTCTTCTTGAGTTTTTAAATACGGAATCTTCTGAATCATAAAGAGTTGGGTGACTAAATGGAGAGATAATAGGCAATATCTCCTTTTCCAGTAACTTGTAAAAATATTCATGACAGAGAAGCTTTAGTAAAAACTGGACAATAATAGGTCTAGAAGAACTGATTAATTAATATACACGTATATACTTACGTGTATATTTATTATACTTACTTATATATATTTAAAAGGAAAACAAGGTAGCGTTAGCATTATTCATGCACTGGAATTATATCAGATGATTGACAGGTCATCTGCTCAAAAGGAGATCTTAAAAGTCTATCAGCTTCAGCAATACCTACTAATTTCTGTAGAAGAGTAAAAGTAACAATAAATTCTTTTTTTTTTCACTTTTATACTGTGCACTCACAACTTGCATTATCTCTTCCTTGATATTTTATATCTTACAATATTTCTGTCTTCCCAATTGACAACTATGGCCCCAAAATGAATGCCAAAGAAACTGTTATTTACATCTATTCGGAATTCTTAAACAGCAGAGCTTTAAAAAGGATCAATTTAATGAGGATATTATCTGCAAATTCTGATATAAAAATATTTTTTTCTAATTTATTTGAATACTCAGCCAAAATAGTGCACACTAGTATCTATAAGCAGAAAGCCATAGATAATTTTAAATTTACTTCAGGAAACATGGCCTTTCTATCTGCTACTTCTCAGTTTGTAGCATCAATTATGCAAAGAAAGGTCACAAGAACTATAACAGAACAACTGCAATTCATAACAAAAGCTATGTTCTATGATGATAAGTATCACAGCAAGGTATATAATTAGGAGTGGCTATAACAGCAACATATAAATTAGATAATTATGGATTAAGCAATCCCTTGGAGGATTTTCTCTTGCCCTAGAAAACATATAACAAGCTCCTTAGATAGAAGGCAATAGCAATTAAGTATTTGAGGGAGAAATAGAACTATAAGGAAAAACAAAAACCAACACACACTAAGAGGAAACCCTTAATTTACAATCTAAATGTGGCTCTCATTTTTGGTAGTATATTTTAATACACTTACTGGTGCAGTTTCCGTCCATTAAATCTGCTGACATCTGTTGGCTAAAGAGCGCATGTCAGATTATCGAGAAGTGCAGTATCAAATAAACACGAGCTGCTTCTTAAGGTGACAGTATGGAGATGTAAAACACTGCACTATTACCAGATTTTTTTTCTTTCTTGCATCAATTTAATAATCCCAGGTGCCCTGGATACCAGACATACAATAATCTTCATAAATCCTATTTCACAGCCATACCATCTGTCAAAAATATTTTTATGTCTCCCAATAGATATTCTACATAATTGCTCTCACGGTAGGACAAAAATACACGGTTGCACTAATTTGCTTTACCAGTGGAATAGCTCATTATCAAAAATAACCCCACCACATTACTGGGGTTTCTAGCACTCTTCATATATCAAAACTAACCTTTCCATTTGGTTACTTTCTATAACCTTAAATTCCCAATGAAAGTAGATAAAGATTGAATTATCTGGAAATTGTACTATAATAATGGAAAACCCACAAGCATGAAAGCATAAAAACATAATATCTCTTTCTATTATGATGGTGTTGCACTGTTAAAATTAGAAGCTTTGCATTTCACAGTCATGAAGAGACTAATTTCTCAGTCCTGCAGAGTGCTAAGCATTTTGGCCCCAATCCAGAAAAGCACTTAAATGCACATCTAACTTTTAGTTCATGAGCCTGAAGCAACTTCAGCGGGATCGTACATGCTTGATTAGGCCCAGAGCGCTCATTACCCTGCTGGACAACCAGTCTCCCTAGGACAAACTTGGCAGCAGGAGATGACCCTCCCGAGCCTCCGTCTACTTGCTGGTGATGGAGAGGATGCTCCACACGGGACTGTTTAGAGCAGGAGCTTCTGTTCCCATCCTCTGCAGCAGAAGGATAAGCTTTCAGACTAAAGCTGGCCTGTGAAAGCACCTTTCCTCCAACAAGTTCCTAAATATCTGCAGTTCCTCTAACAGCGCTACATGCAATATGAAAACCTCTCAAAACAATGCAGACTGCAGGTACTGCAATTGTCATGGGAGGTTCTGCTAAATGTTGCTAGTTGCAGCAAGATGATCTTGTTTCAAGCTTTTATTTATGCATTAGTTTATATAAATTAAGCAATATTATACAGAAATATGTCTTTGAGAATTCAATAATTGTACAGAAAACAAATCGAGTAGTATATAAGTGGGAAATTCCAAAGATGATGACAGTAACAAAAAAATACCCCAGAAAACACTGTCTTAAAAAATCAAACTCAACCTCATTTCCCTTTTGAATAAGGAAGTGACCCATGAACGAAGTATCACTTTAGTCTTCTTTAAATCACATTTCTAAAAGCATTTGTTCACGTTCCACAAAGTCGACATCTATTAAGTTGTCAAATAGATAATATTTAAAAATAAAAGCAAGTTTCCAGCAACTGAAAGATTCCGTTGAAGAACTAAACGCTCTTCTGTTCAGCTATGCAGACAATTATCTGGTACTACTTTGCAGTCTAACAAATATCTTTTAACATACTGTACTATGTTTATGAAGTATTCTTGTTTTAATGCTACAAGTTTATTATTTCAATTAATGTTCTACGTCTCAATGTATGTAATACAACGCTTTTCCAGTTTTGCTAAGTTGGTAGATTTCTGCCGCAAATTTGTAAAAAGATACTCACCACTGCAAATGGAAATATTGCTTTCCTATTGTCCAAAATTATCCATTTCATGTGATGGTCCTCAGTTTTATTACTCCATTTAATTTGAGAAACCGAGAACTCCTTTGAGTAAATGTGAAGTCCAAACACCCAAATCCAGAGACTGGAATTAAAATGCTGTATCTTAATTTAACTGATGCTGTCAATTCGTACAAGCATTTTTGTGACATATAAGTCTTTCAATATAAAGATTAAAATAAATATTTATTTTATTTTCATGGTAATATCTGCTATTTTATTTTGAAAACTGCTTCTTTCCTCTAACTCATAAACACTTAAAATCCGTAAGTTTATAAAAGTTCCTATTTTTCCGATGCTCCACAGAACTGAACAAACCATGGATGCTACAATAACTGGCAGTTCACAATACCTAGCAAGAACACCGCTTTAAGGGAAACTATGACTGTGCAGCCAGTAACCACAACACCAATGCATTTTACTGCCTCAAAATTGCAGGACTTCAGTGGCAAAACACCTTCTCATATGTACATGGATACAGAAATCAAGCTAGAGTTTTGCTATTAACTGCAACTAGTTCATAATTCCATGTTATCAAAAGGCAAACCATTCACTACTTTTGATGAATGAAAGATTTCTGTATCAGGCACAGTTTTCAATTTAAAATAAAAAAAATGAGGCTCTAGAACACCCCCCTACACACACTGACCACTCTGAGATAAGCAAGATTAACACACACACCTCTGATATACCAAGGGACTTAGCAATAATAAATATTACAATGGCATTGAGAAGACAGAGAGACAGACACAGTCAGTTCCAAGGTTAGACATGAGAAAGAGAGAGGGAAAGGTTGTGTTAAGAAAACAAAAAAAAGCACCACAAAAGCATAAAAAATGCAAACAAAATGTCTAACAGTTATCTTGCAAATATCTAAGACTATACAGCAATGGAAAACAGGTTTATACTTATTGCAAAAACATTTTCAGAGGAGGTGGAGAAGAAAATACATGTACACCGTATGCAGAAATCTTCTGGAAAGCCCTCTTTGGCATATACAGATTAAATATTAAATAAACCAGACGAAGAAAAAGAAGTCCAGATTTATGGGCACACAGTACTGAAACAGAAAGCAAATACACAATAAAGACTGCCTATTATACTCACACATTTACAACATGTAACTTATAATGGTAGCTGTGGAAATAAATCACTTATGTAAATGTTTGACATTTTCCATCACTGCTCACTACAGTAATATTTGTACACAATTCATTAACACTCTAGCTACATTTCGTGCTTGCAAGTCTCAAGTACAAAAATAAGATACACAGCCATAGCACACAGCCCAGCCATCTTACTGTCTCTTTTTCAAACCAATATCGGTAGCCTTGACAGTACTGCCATCTAATTACTAGCAATGCTTCTTTTATGATAGATGGTAAGAAAGGCTGAGTAGGCACTTAGTCTGCAGAAGATGTGAATGTGCTGAAACCTTCTCCTGCAGGACATTCATACTTTTCAAATGAGCTGCTATCAAAGTTTCAGCATGCACGAGTAAAGAAATAATCTCCTACCTGTGCAGGTTGGTTGTAGATCGGTCTGGTCTCTGGAAACGAAGTTTTGTCCTTTGACTCTCTACTTTGATCATCAGCTGTGTCACCTAGCAAAGTAAGAAAATACCTATTAAACCACTGAAATCCTTCATATGTTATAGGGAATAAGGCAAGATCTTGAGTCTTCCTAAAATCAAATTGTACAATTCCTTGGGAAAGGAAGAACTCTGTTACCACATTTATATTTTACAATTTTGAACATGAGGAAACAAACATTGAGAAGTGGTCTGCAAAAACCAGGAGTAAATCTGTCTCAATTAGTTTTAGTGAAAAATACAGAGAAACAAAGAAAAAGAAAGAAGAAAAAACAGAGGCTTTATTTTTGAACACTTTAGGACCATTAAGTTCTAATAATGGCAAAGTGTCAAGCTAAGGAGATGTAGCAATGTGAATATCTGGTGTGAAGGCCATAGCTGGTGCATGCATCACTCACATCCCATTCCCAAGTCAGGCTAGGAGTACACGTGCATGGTTATTCATTTACAACCTAGTTTCCGTACAGGGGATATCTGTGCACGAGTGTCAAAAAAGAGTCACAGCATACGCAAAGAAATTCCCTGGTTTTGGCCTGACTGCTGAGCAGGCTGGACATTAACCTCATCCCATTGCATGGATGTGGCCACCTCTGTCCAGGATTTTACAGATGAGGCATGACCCAGTTCATCCCAAAAGCTGCAGCTGGTACCAGTCTAAGGTAGGCAGATCACAGCAATGAACTAGAGACAGAGCATTTAAATTCATTTTAAAGAGAGAAGTTACATTAGTAATTTTATTAAAAACGTAAAGGTAGTAAAACAAAAAAGCAGCATTTCTTAGATATGGTAAAAAAAATAAAATCTACCTAGCCTATTTCTATAATCATCTTTGACTGTGGGATGTTGTACAAGAAATTGTAGAGATATTGTGGGTTATCTCCTTATGCTGTTAGTGCTACTCAGCAAATAGTTCGTAAGAAGAGACGACTTGGAAAGATGAAACAAGATTCAGTCGCATAATTCTGGTTTTATTTTTATTTGAAGTGATGGTGCTTTCTGTAATGGATTATTTTGAAAGCCTGGATTCTTAAAAAAAGTCCTGCTGCCACAGTTCTAAATGAAAGGGTTCAAGTTACTGTAGTTTAACTCCTTTGCTAAGCCTATGTTTTTGGCTTTCCTGTTCCACCTTCTCCCGAGGTTTAGTTAGAAGCGGTGCACCTGGCAGAGGCCGCCGGGAACGGCAGCCAGCTTCTGCCCTTGCCCAGCCAGCCTGGAAGCCGATGACACCCAGGTCTACATGTGCCTGCACCAAGCTGCCACCCGCCCCCAAGGACTGACTGCTCAGACCCCTGGGTACAATGCAATATTTGGTAAAGTATCTTATGAAATCAAGCAGTAGTATTTAGTCATCGAGTATGTTTTTAATACTCTAGCATTCTTTCTAACAGTGTATTTGGAGCATCATCAGTAAATATATGTTGTAGGTCATTAATGCCTACTAATTTTCCGTTAATGTCAACACCTTTCTAGAACCTCCCTGGAGCTGAAAAATGCTTCTCAGTAAACTAGTAATTTTCTACATAAAATACTCCAAAGTACTTGCATTCATATCATCCCTTTAAAAAACATAAAGGCTGGAGGGGAGAAGTGCGAAAAAAGTGGGAAGAGAACACAGTAGATGGGCAGTCAGTTCACCTTCAATTCCTCCCCACAATACTGTGAAAAACAAAATTTGTAAGCATCTATAAGATAACGATGTAAGTAACAGCCAAGAAAATAAATTATATCAAACAATTAGCTTACATATGTAATGAAGTAGAGGACTGCAAAGAAAAACTATTAGAGGTCTTGTAAATGCCATGTGCAATGAAATATTGCAAAAACTTGGCGGGGCGTGAAAATAGTTGTCAGATGTATGAAAAGGAGAGTAAAATATATTTTTGGTAAGCTTGCTGTGGATGAGAGTGCAAACAAGTTTAACTTGCAGCAAGTTTAGGTTAGATCAGCTTCCCCAGAAGTAAGGCTGGCTAAATGCTTGAATCAACTACTTAAGGAAGTAGTGGAATGTCCACCTCTAAAGGACTTTAGAGAGGTTGAAGAAACATCTGTTATGAATGGCTTCAGTCCTGCCAAGACAAGGAGGATGAATGACCTTTTGTATTCCCTCCTAGTCCTATATTCTCTGAAAGATGAGGGAGGAAAAACACAGGATACCCCTCCCTGAGATCACGATTTGTCAAGGGAACTTATGCTGGCTGCACGGAGACTTGTGAAGATGCAGGTAGACTGCAGCTAGCTGGACAAAGACTAACCAAGTGTGTACAGGAAGAGCTGGGTAGCCAGTCAGTAGCAAAGGGACAGCTAATTGAAATCAGTGAGATGACTCATGTTGGGTGAAGTTGGAGTATGCATAAACACACTGAAAGAGAGTTACACGGGAGATTTAAGAAACATACGGGCCAACTTCTTCCTCCTCGTCTTTACATACCGTTCCCAAGAAAGCACTTGAAAGTTTTTGTATTCAAAGAAACAAAAGACCTAATTGATATGTGTTAATGCTATCCGGAATACATTTTTTTTCCTGTGATTGGTTTTCCTTAAGATGAAAAGAAATCATTGCTTGAAATCAGGACCAAAAGGTCAAAAATGTAAAAATCTTCACAGGAAAGGCGGAATAAGAACAGCTTCTTTGGAGAGAAACAAAATGTTTTTTGACTTAGAACTTTGACATCCAACTCCCACAGGTGGGAAGTTCATAATATCTGGTGTTTCACAACTCCAATTGACTTTGTAAACACAACTTTAATGCAGATCTTCTTGCTAAAAAAAAAAACAAACCAACCTTATCAAGCTTGCCATAACCAACCCATCTCGTCTCGCCACCCCCAAGTTTTTTTTGTTGTTGTTCAGCTTGCGTTGGTTTCCCATTGACCTCAGTTCTAATCTCTTCTTTAACTGCAAGTCAAAGTTTCTCTTCCCTCTTCAGTCTCTGCCTCTCAAATGCTTCCCCCTCTGATCTGGTTTTCCTCTTCTCCACTGCAGCCCTACAGTCTTCTCTTCCCATTTGTCTAGATGTTAGGAATGCAGCTGAAGGTGAACACTGAACAGACAGACATCCCGTGCGAACAGACCTTTGGGAGCAGGACCTAAGATGGGTTCTTTTGAGCATCTTACACACTCAGGCTTATAGTTTTTGACTGAAAGAAAGAAAATCCCCGTACACAATCCTGATGTAAATAGGTATGTAATCATAATTTTGCCAAACTAAGCAACTGAAATCTGGCTCTGAAAAAAATCAAGAACACCTCACCTTAGTAGACACGGCTACCAGCTCCTCCCCTGCCCAGTCTTTCATCAGAACTGAATGGCAAATATGTTCATAGGGCCAGAGGGACCACTGTAATCATCCTGCCTAACCTCCTGTATAAATATAGGCTATAAGATTTCTTGAATTAATTTGTTTGAACTAGAGCAAGTTTAAAGCTGTATTTTAATTAAGAGATAACAGGCAGAATGATTCATTTTACAAGACAATTAGATTCTGGCTCATATATCCCTTGGTTTAAAAGCATTATGCAAAGTTTTAGTCATAAAACTCCTATTAAAAAAATTAAAGTCATGTACCTAAAATGTCATATACTATTCTGAGAATATAAGAATTAGAAATGAAGGGATGCTGTGTGCAGTGTAATGAAGTTTAAACATCAGCAACATAATCCATGATACATAGGATGTCACCGGGAAAATTTATCAGGAAAAAAATCATGCTTATTTCTGTAAAATATTCCCATATTTATCAATGGAAATATATTTTCAAGTTTGAAAGGAGAGCAGTAGACATTTATCCTACTGTCCAGATGAGCCTGTATGTCAAAACCTCAGTCTTTGGAGGCTGTTTTTAAGTTATATTAAGCCTCTTCCAGGTCCAAAAGAATGATGTTGAACTCGAAGGTCAGAGACAGGTTTTTCCTTCCACTGATGGAATGTTTTGGATTTGCACCAACATTCCCCAAGTTCCACTGGTACTTTCTTTTTCCATGAGCTGCAGACAGGTGTTGCCCGGGAAAGAAACACATAGTCTAGTCTACAGTATGTACTATATATGTCCCCCCATTCCCCCTCAGATCTCAGAATTTTTAGCATCTTCAAAAATCGGCATTTACCTTCCTATCTGGACCTCAGCAAACTCTTGTATATAAAGGTTCAACCACAAGTTTGGCTTCTACTCAACAAGGAAGTGGGGTTTCTATTTATACTCTTTCCTCTTCCAGCATTTTGTCATCCTCAAGCTCTGTAGTCTCTTGATCAACAGACAGCATTTAAAAGTCTATCCTAGCCTCAGCTTAAAAAAGAGAAAAGAATTGTAAATACATGTTAGACTCTTCTGTAACTTAGATTGCCATTTGTCCTGGTCTGTGCAAGAATCCTGTGAGAAAGTGAACCATGTGCACCACAGCAAGCAGTAACTAGATACCAAATACACAAATTTCCACGTCATGTTCAGCTTCAAAAGGAAGACGGTTATTTTCCATTATGCTTTAGTTAGTTGCTTAACTATTTCTTGCCTGTCACTACCTTTTCTATCCTACCTTAAAATGGCAGGAACAAATAGTATTCTGGCTTCTGCTTAGAAAAAAAAGACAACCAGTTCTAAGAGAGGATTAGTAGGATCTGAAAATGGGAGAGGCTGATGCTATGGAAGCATAAAGGTTTTATTGCAGTTTCTTGCCCCTCTCCTACTCATAAATCTTCCCCTCCTTCCTCAGATAAGGAAGAAAGACCTGACACACCAATTTTAAGTCACTACCAGAACTCTGAACTTCAGTCCATTGATAGTTGCAACACTATAACACCATCAACCTAGGGAGGTGTTTAAGAAGTACTGTAGTTCCCTCTGCCCTCTGAACATCTGACTCGCAGGTCTCCCTACAATCTCACTTCTGTGCAAAAGCGTGGTTTGATAGTATCACTTTTCTGAGTCCTGCTCTTTTCTCAGCCTCATTTAGTAGCTTCCAGCTACTTCAGCTTCCATTTGCTTCCAGATCAAAAGCTTATTTAGTAAAAAGTTCCTCTTTTCTTTTCTTTGTGCATACAACATACAAGCAATCAGCAATGGAGGATGCCAAGTTGCTGCTGTTCTCCTCGCTACCATTTCCAGCCTCAAAACTTGTCTCAACAGCCATGGTTCCTTTTAGGAAGAGTCCATAGCCACATTTAGCACCAGCAAAGAGTGCAGAGCTGCCAATCCAGACTACCAGTCAAATATGTTTTCCAGGCACCTCCTGCCCAATGAGTGAGCTGTGGACTGTAGTGGGGTGGTTCCAAGGAACACAGATGGCAGTATCCAGAACTTTAAAATCTTTGCTAATGAGCATGTATTGTATATAATTCAGCAATAAATTGTAAGTGATTTGACGCTTGCCATTACAGATTAACATATCACTAACTGATTCACCTGAATCAAATAAGGCACTAGCCAGGTGCTGTCCTCTCCAATGCAAGAGATGGGACATGGATGGATGGGTGGTTCTTCTCTTTTCTTAAAGTGGGACTACCATTTTGTATAGCATTAGTGCTATACAACCTGTGCATTAATTCTCATTAGCTTCTATGTGCACATGACCAAGACATAATGGCCTTATAAAAATATGTATAGTTGGCAAAACAATGAAGTCATCCTAGTTTCAGGTCACCTCATCCTGGTTTCATATTAAAGCTTTTCATATCAACAGCAGTTTCATTTCAACAAGCTAATAATACCCCCTAAAAATCCAATATATCAGCAAAAAGAATCTCCACAGCTGCAATTTTCAGCAAAACAAGAGTTTAAGAGTTTATGCTGCATAAGGGTGAATGAAAAGGAAGTCTGTGTAAGCCCATGTTAAGGCACAGGTCTGTGTTAGTCTAAGCAGGCCCACAGTAAGGTTTTAGCGGCCTTGTATTGAATTTTAACAGTGCTTTTATAGCTGGGTATTAAGAGGTCCTATAAACGAACCTTTTATCAGTAGTAAAACTTACCAGTGTCTTCTCTAATTATTCTGATGAACCATAAGAAAATTTGTATGAACTTTGCAGAGTGAGGACCCTGAAAGACTGATTCTTCAAACTTGTAAAAAGGGAGAGGGAAAAATGTAACAAGGTAAATATTATCCTGAACGTTTTTGCATTTGCAGACATGAAGCAAAAAGGTCCAGTCCTTATTAAGAGGAAGAGCAAATCAAACCATTGCACATGCCACCGAAGATTATGGGAGTGCAACTCCAAATTGCCACC
Source organism: Anseranas semipalmata (assembly GCA_013399115.1). Lineage (NCBI taxonomy): Eukaryota > Metazoa > Chordata > Aves > Anseriformes > Anseranatidae > Anseranas > Anseranas semipalmata. Next base: position 52,395 of record VXAA01006626.1, read on the forward strand.
CAGTTTCATTTTGGTATCCCATCCCTCTGTCGGTGATCTTACTGCAGTGCCTCCATTTTGCTAAACAATTCTGTCACAGTCTTCTCAACCCGCATCCTACTATCAAGACCACAGATCAAAAACTCCCCAACAGACTTTTTTTTCCAAGCTAAAACTCTTAGAAGATGGCAACAGAAAAACATTACAAGAGTTTCTCATGTAACTCCTGTAGAGTTTCAGTATCACAGATTTACGTACTGTTAAATTTGCAAAAAGCTTTTTATTTCTGTACTTTTTTTTATAATTTATTTCCAACTTCTTAAAGTTCAACTTTTTTTAAAGTTTTACTGGATCCTAAGACAAGGGACCCTTAGAGCTTAAATCCAACTCCATCTTCAACCACTTCACTGAAACTAAAGCATTCCCTCTCCCCACATTTACCTGGCTTTCTTTTGGAGACGGGGAGCTCTTTCAGAAAACTGATTAATTGAAAGCCAAACATTCATAGAAAAATCTTGGTTGGAAGGAATCCCTGGAGGTCACATTAGTCCAACCACTGGTTCAGTGCAGGGGTAACTTCAAAGTTAAACTATGTTGCTCAGGTCCTTGTCCAGCTGAATTTTTAAAGTCTCCGAAGATGGATATTCTATAGCCTCTCAGCTCTGATTTACATCTATCCCTCTACTATTTGCTGCCTCCAAGTCCACAGTCAGAGAAAACTGTAGAATTCATTCATCAATGACCTATTATACCAGGTTCCCCTATGATGAAGTTTTGTTTTACCTTTTTTTTTTTTAAACTTACAATACTTACATGTCAAGCAAAAAGAAACTCTGAGGTTCAATCCCATTCTGTTTTACCGGTCTGATGCTTCCATGCAAGTACTTTCCCCGTTATGTGCTCCTACCAACCTTTCTAAGTAGCCCACAAAACCACCAAATCCCCTCACCACTTTCAGCAGATCTCACTCATCCATTTTGCTGTTTGGAAATCCCATTTTCAAGTTCATTACCCTATATGCTGCCGCACCTTTCTTATCTTATTTTGTTATCAGTGTACTGCTACTCAATACATCCTCAGTGCTGAAGCAACCAACATAGTACAGATGCAAGTAAGGGCTTATGACATGTTCAATCATTTTGTAAGAAAGAAGGTGAAAACACCAGCTACACAACAGAAGCATATGTCCTCCAAGTAATCTGACCCAACAATCACGCTCATCTGGGCATGCGTGCCCATGCCTAAGGGAAAACTTCAAAACTATTCACTGCTCTTCCTGCGTTAAACTGCTACTGCTCTACAGATAAGCCACAGCATATCTATTATGTGTTAGCATTTTTCATGAATGCTGTCCCTAAAAAAAATCTACAAAACTGCCTGGAAGGCATAGATTAGATGGCATAGGCCAGTCTCCACATGCATTCAGTTGCAGTTCTTGACATTCCTAGAGAATCTTTATTTCTTCCTGTCATGCATTTTATCTGTCAATAAAGCCCCTCCTCTTCATATCAAAACACATGCAACCTTCTAAGCCCAAGTTTACGTAGGGAAGTAAGCCATTTAATCTACTTTTTGTTTGTTTGTTTGTTTAAAGTTTTAAAGAAAAGTTTTATAAATTACTTCTTTCTTTAGATTTACTGTTTACATAATCACTGAGTTTACTGTCATGGTCATCATCCCATGGAATAACTAGGTTGTTTTAAGGTTAAAAATAAAACAAGAAGTCCCTTCAATTTTTCTATGTTTGGAGAAATTTAGACTTAAACTATATTATCTCTTTCCTTTCCACCTCACCCTCATATCTGCTTCCTGGGTAGTGACTTAGTGTAATCCAACTTTGTTATACAGATAGTCTGGCATGCAGCAACTGCAAAAGAAGCAGCAGTTTGAAAGCTAGATTTTCTCTTAGGGTTACAGTCTCTTCCTGGATCCTTTTTGCTTTTTCACGGGAGGGAGGTAAAGATAATATTATTTGCCTTTATTTGTTCTATTTTTCTTGCCTAACTCCATTTTTACCTTTGATGATGATATGACAGACCTGATCTTCACAATCCCTCCTGCATTTTCTTACTTTGATTGGGAAGGAAGATAAGAAGTTTAAACTCAGAACAATATAAGTCTTTACCTCTCCAGTTCCTGATGAGTGGCAAAAGGCTATGGGGAACCAGTGACAACAACAAACTGAGCTGAAGACAATAGTACAGCTCACAGAGTATACAGCTGGTGAGCAACCTCCCCTTAAAAATATTTTAGCAGTATCATTTTCTTGGTACTAGTTAACTAACCTATAAAACCGATCTCAGAAAGAAACATTTATCACAACACTCAACTTTTCACTATGAAATTAAGATTATTTTACTATCCTCATTTCACGGTGAGGTCAAGGCTCCCCTCCTCCTGTTTTATTCACAGTGTGGTTCTGAAGGCAATCCTGGCCAGAAGGAAAACAGCATACTGAAGCCCACTTGGGTCAGGACAGAAGAGTATTTTCCTAGAGCTTGAAAACCTGCAGTGTGATCTGCCTGTTCAGTCAGTCTCTTGGTTATGCTGTGTAACTTGCATGTCACTAGACCCAGCATGCATTAAAATGATTTGACTGTCAAAAATTTTGGTGCTGATAGTCTCCTATTTGCATGTGAAAGCTGCTACATAAATGCAAATGATGTTAGAAAACAAATAATGTAAATTTAAGCTGGTTTCCTAAGGAATTAGATTTACATGACCAATCTTCTGTCTCTGATGAGACAGGAAAACATTGTTAAATGTGGTTAAACTGGCACCGATACAGAAGAACCAGGTTTTTACAGAATATAATCATCTGCAACTGGGTAGTAAAAAGAGACCAAAAGTAATGCCACCGCTAAAAGAAAAACCCATTGCTCTCTGTTCTTTTTGGCCTGCTGGTAGCACAACTCACAAATATTGCTGTGGTTGGGCACTGCCAATGATGGCAAGGGAAGGGCAAGAAGCAAAAGTCACTAAATAATGCAGGGAAATAGCTATGGCTGTTGTAGAGGGGGAAAAGGACTAGGAGATCCTCAAGGAGGTCCTTGAGAAACTGAGCATCATCGTTTCCCTTGTTCCAGGGAACACCATGTTTTATTCTGTCTTGTGTGAGCAGCTACCTGTGGCATTCATGTTAGTTATTTTAGTTAGTTATCAAGAACTTTTTTCATCTTCTAGAAACTCTGAAAGCTGAGTTAATACTTCTTGGGAGAAGAATTAATGCATAGGACAGAACACTTATTTAAGGTAACTTTCATGGTACATAATTGTAAGAAATCTTCTCCAAAGTAATCATCATTTCCAATTTAGAGTACTATCCTTCCAGACACATGGTAGTCCCCCACTCAATTCTGAAACAAAGTTAAGCAGACTGAATTTAAAACATAAACAACTCACATAAAGTTATATGAATGCACTGATACACAGTTTGTATGTGTCTGTGTGACACGCAGGCACCAATACACCTGATGCAGACAGTTAAGTCATTATATCTAAGCTTCTGTCATGCTTCAGACCAGGCTTACAAATATTCTGGCTCATGAAGTTCCCTTCCTCTCATTTTTCTAAGTGATTTTCTAGAAGGCAGCCTGATTGCTGGAATCCTGTATCTCTGGGACGATCTATATAAAGTCAATCCTAACTGGAAAAACTTATGCTATATCCACTGCTGCTTTTGCATTTCAGGCACATTCTTGCAGAATATTTATGAGGAGAGCATATTTTGTTTTCCTCTAAAAAGAAATATAAATTCTCTGTTTGGAGTTTGTGCAGTAACAAACACAAGTTCATGAATACACTGAAAATTGTTACACAATAGTTCTGAATATGAAAAAAGGGAAATCTACATCTAAAAGCAATTACAACACATTATTCAAGGAAACAAGCAAAGCATCCCTGCCTCCAAAACTTCTTGAAATATTAGTTTTGGTTTCCAACATTAATTTTGTTGTATTGCTACCACTGTCTGATCTACTTCCTTCTTCGGAAAGAGATAGAAAATTGAAAAGCAAACCAACAAAAGAGGTTAAGAAGTAGGCAGTCTTCTCACAAAATAAAACATAAATCCATTTAACCTGCCTTCAGAAATGGCAAAAACAGCACAGTAGCTAATCTTTGGATCAGACTTCTCTCATGAATAACCAGCTTCACACAGATGATTAAAGGACTACATATTTTTATTTATTTATTTATTTATTTAGAGCACACAGGTCAATAATGTGGATTAACTAGGATTAAAGTGTTATTTTCTGATTACTTTTGTGGTTTAAGCTGGTTTAGTATTTCTAGGAACTTTATTTTAAAGCCAGCTTTGTAGAAGAAACTACACTATGGAACTTCTTGCTTACTTTTGACTGGTATGTAAACAACACGGAGATGTTCACTTCAACATATTATTAGTAGGCTACTTGATCTTAAAGGCAATGAGATAAACAGCATCAAATGTACACAGTTTTAGTATGTTTGGCTTCAGTACATTAAAACCTTTCTAACCACCGCTTGGGCCTTCAATTGTGTTTCCATGTTACACAAACAGAGTGGCATAGATTCATAAAAATTTGAAATATCAGCACAAAAAAAGTACTAGCAGAATTCCTTAAAATCTTGCAAAGAAGAAGGCAGAAGCTATTATTGGCTAAAAAAGGGACACACAAGAATTTCTGAACAGACAGAAAAGCTTAGTTTACATAGTCTAAAAAAAAAAAAAGAAAAAAAAGAAAAAGCACGTTAAAATATCCGTTTACAAAGATAACAGATCAAAAAAGTCTAGCTGGTATGTTTTTGCCTGTGTTGTTCAACGAAACGTCAAAACATTTGCATGCACACAAAAAAGTGACATTAACACTGCCCACAAAGCAAAGAGGAAGAAATAATAATAAAAAAAGTGCATTATTTAAATTTTTCATTAAGAAAAAAAATTGCCAGGGCTTTGTACTATATTCTTATCATACATGGAAAAACTTAAGAAAGGCTACAGCCGGCTGTAACTTTTATCACCAACTGTTAATGCTGTGGAGCTGCCTGACAGCAGTGATCATATATCAGCCAAGTTATGCCTACACTGTAGGCACATCAATCCCTTCCCTGAACTCTGCAAGGAAATGGCATCTTCCAACTGAAACCAAAGCATTTCAATTGTCCAAAACCATCAACAAGGAACCCACGTAGGACCACGCCAGCTTCAAGAGCACAGAGGGAGAGAGGTAGTTTTTGACAAAGAGCACTTCTGGTTTCCTAACGTGGCAACAGGAGCTGCCAGATCTCCTGAGAAAAACATCCTAATATTCAAAGATGAAGCTCTCTGTCCCAGGCTTTCAAGTTTGCAAGATTCAGCAGTACAAAGGCTCCCAAATTCCCCAAAATCCAACAGGTGGACTGATCCAGAGTCCAAAGTACAATTACTTCCAGCTTCTGCAGCTTCTTACCTACTTGCTCAGTGTCAAGTTCCCAGGCAGGTATGCCAGGCACATGCAATTTTTCTGCAGAAAGTTTTCACAAAATAACGCAATCAGAATAGAGTATCTATTTCAAAATCCAACACAACGAAAACAGACAAGGCCGCCCTACAAAAACAAACAACCCACATCTGGCAACTCCCTCCTGGCTACTATTTGAAGAAGTGTCATTCAATCTGTAGCATGATCACTGTTACCCAAGGGTGAGTTTTCACCATGTGGCTGAGTCGGGCTAACAGCTTGGTGCTGCCAAAAGGAGCAGCCCTGACTCTCCCCCTGGTCCCACCACTGCCCCACTGCTCCTGCTCTTTGTTGCCTTCGTGGTGACTCCTGCCGTGGTCTTGTGAGCCACCTGAGCTCACTGAACCAGTCAAACAATAATACTAATACTCCCTATTTTTTTTTTTTCTGGGTTAATTTTCTGCCAGTTTAGTGAGCTAAATCAGAGACGTCAAATGTGTCCCAGAGCTGGCAGAGGAAGATGGAAAGTAATGCTGCTTCCAGGGGCAAGGAGAAGCAGGATGACCCATTCTGATGACAGTCAGAGTGGCTCAGCTGTTTTGTGAGAACATAACCTATCATAGCACCAGTCCTGCTTGCCACCATGAAAAGAAAAGATAGCAGTATTTTGGATCTAAAAATAACCTCTGCTCTACACATTATACAAATCAACATGGAAAAGTTCAAAGGTTAGCACTCACATATCAAAAACATGATGAAAGTCTTAACCACACCAAAAAATGAACAATTTATTACATTAGGAAATGCCTTTTTTTTTTTTCCCAAAACAAATTACTGCCATCAGTGGGGTGTAAGAAATGAGAGAAATACATATTTTTAATTTTCCTCCTTTTCTTCCCAAGAGGTCAACAGCACAGCTAGTCTTTTGCTTTACCCTGTTGAGAAACTTGTGTTAGCTTTCGTGTTGGCAGCCCCTGGGAATCAGACAAGTCAACACCCACTACACAAAGTTGAATTGCTGTGTTCAAGGAGCCACCTCTGGAAGTAAACAACATTAGTCAGTCTCTCAGGATTTACATAAACTGGCTTTAAGAATTACTATGGGCAAAGTAATTCTATGGAAAATCTGAAATTTTACTTGGTCAATGCAAAGAATCAAGTCAAGTATTTTATTTCTTGCTGGTATATCGATAAAAATGTGTGTAAGGTTGTGCAATTTTCATAAATTCTGTTTAGGATGCACTTAAATGAGCCCTGAGGATCAGGAATTTTGCAAAGTTGAGACCAAAACAGTCATATCCATATTCTTTCTCATTTTAGCCGTATTCTTAACCAACTCAATTTTGAATTCAGTACTTATTTAGAGAAAAGCACAGACCAACACCACCACTGTGCTCTCTTCCTATAAAACAAGCCAACAAACTAACCCAGCCTGCACAAAGGGCTGTGTTACCAGATCCTATTCAACTGGCTGAAGACTAGCAGATGAAATTCTAGGTCACAAAGACCTGAACGTTTGTATCTGATAGGCAGCCGCTATGGTAGATTAATGATTTTCCCAAAACAAGACCAAATTCAGTTTCCATGATGAAGTTACTGCGTTACATGTACTCTACTCAGGAACACGTCCTGTATTTGAAATCTGAAATTCTTGTGCCATAACCTGCCCACAATCATTATGCAGCCTGGTATGCAACAAAAAATAGAAGTGAAAAAAAAAAAAAGCCCAGAGCTGTGAGCACAAAATGACACTCCTTTCTTCCCCAAAGAACATGGCATCTGCCTAGAAGGCAAATGATCTCCTCCCAAGAAGCGTTGAGGAACACAGGCTTAGTGCCCAGAGGCCTACACACACAAGCCCTGCAACAGGACAGATACCACACGGCTGCCGTCAGACCAGCTCAGTGCTGCCACAGCGAGTGGGCCCTTCCTTCCTCTCCGCTTTGGGCTGTTTGCTCTTGCCTTTGACCTCAGCCATTCTGGGGATAGCCCAGTTCCTCAGGGCATCAGTCCAGCTCTCTGATCCAGAAGGACTCTTTCTGCTGGCTGAATTTCCTGTCATCTCAGTAAGCAGATCCAGCTCACTATCAGGCACCTGAATAGTACTGCCCAATGAGACATGAGGAGGCAATCAAGCAGCTCATCCAAGCACAACAATGTGTTTCCATTCACTGTTCCCTTTTCCTCAGCACTCCGTCTTCCTTCTTACCTTCCCTAGCTCTATCACTCATCCCCTTTGAGCCAATTCCCTTCACTAGGACAGCACAACACTAACCCAGAAGAATGACAGCTCACAAAATTGCAGAAAATCAAATGGCAAGACTATAGTCTGCAGTGGGAAGAAGGACCTGGCCCTCCCTCAGGAGGCCAAAAGATCAGCCCAGCTATATACAGAGCTAGCCTAAGACACGGAGATTTCCTCAACAGAGCAACTATTTCAGTGCACAATATGATCAGTCGTCTTCATTTTTGCCTGGATAAAGTGGACGGCCCGGGAGACCACAAGAGCTGATCAAATTGCTCACTGCCACCAAAGAGAGGAATTCCTCTTCCCTTGCCCGCGAAGGCCCTGCCCTTGCTATGACCTAACCCAGCAGAAATCCACCTTTTTTTTTTTTTTTTTTTTTTTTGAGAATTGAGCTGGTTCACAAAGAAGTCCAGGAAACACTGGAGCTGGAGCAAAGGAAGATCCACTGGAGGAAAGTAGCACCTCTGCTTTTGGGTGGCAGCAAGCTGATAAAATCAGATTATCCTCACTCTGAAAACTACTACTGGCCAAACAACTCTAGGATAAATAAGATCAGACATGGGAGAAGACGGCATAAAGGATTTTGCCTTTGAGATATCCCACAGAAGTTAACTTTAAAGCTTTTGTGGTTAGACAAAATTCCTTTGCTTTACTGTCCTGCCTCAAAGGGATTAATTAGGACCTAAGGCCTCAAAACCAGTCTCCAACTTTCTAGGCAACTTGGAAGTTAGAAGACCATGCCTGTTTTGAGTTTGCTAAAACGTAGGTGTGGTGCGCAAATGCACAGACTGCTTTGGGGCTCATTTTCTGGGGAAGGGGAACAGCTCAACATAGACACCTAAGTTAGGAGACCAGGCTCCCCACACTGTTATTGCTGACAGACTTCCCCAAAAGGTGACAAGGAGGCACCTAAATTATACACCTGCTCCATATGCAGGGAAGTGTCTTTCCAGCCAGTGACCAAGTTGGAAGAATTGCTCCCAAATGAAGGCATCTGCAGTCAAACACTCCTATAAGTGATCTAATTGATGATTTCTGCAGCATTCTGCAGCAAGAAGGGTAGATCTCACGTAGGCAGCTCTTCTGAAAGGCTGAAATCAGAAGAAAAGCTCTGCTACACTGACAAGTACAGATGGGGGATGTGAGCGTGCTTCTACAGCCCCCAGCCACCAAAGAGATTTGGGGAAGAAGAAAATGCCTCAGAGCACAAGAGATGCCCCCACTCCTTTTAGTTACCTGAGGTCTATCCCAAATTGCTGCCACCCTGCATATGCTTCCTTTTAGGCACCAATGCAGGTGAAACAATGCCTGCAGTGAAAGAATGAGCTGCAAACATGGATCGCTGCCTTAATCATGGGAAGACCCAAGCCAGAAGCAGCAGGGGACAGGTGCAGATGCTTTGCCTGGACTCATACTTTCTTCCAATGTATACACATAAGACAGGGATTCTGGGTTTGCCTTGCTTGCATTTGCTTCTAAATTAATAAAAAGCACTGTAAAAAGTAACAACTACAAAAGTATTCACAGGCATGACTTCCTTCTCCCCATCTGCTGCTTTAATTGGTTTATTGTTATAGCTGCAGTCAAAAGTAATGAAAACACACTACATTTTGGAATTAGTGTCTCTTTACTACTTTCCCAGAATCATAAATTAAAAGTTCAGGATAGATCATAGAAACATTACCGCTGTGTTAATATGTCACAAGAGATGTTGGAGTTAAGACAGGGACTTTCATTTGCACAGACCCTGCACAGAGTTGCTCAGCTATGCAAATAATGACTTTCTTTCATCACCTTACTTCTAACGCATGATGCCAGGTGAGCACACCCACAGCTAGAGCCTCCAGCAGCACATCAGAGAATGGAGTTCAGAAAACAACCTGACCACCTTTCCATCTACCACGTGTGAGCTTAAAATATCCCAGCCCTACCAACACTGTCAGTGTTCCCAGGGGTCCAGCAGGAAAACAGGATTATTTTCTTATCTCGACCCACATGGCATGGATATATTTACCTGTATTAACCTGAGACCAGGCTGCTCTTGTCTGAGGTCTGCTTTACCTGCCATCCTCCCAGCTTGCTCCCCAGAAAACTAAGTGTCATTTGTGATAATCGGTGCTAAGTGAACCAGAAAAGAGAGAATGGCAGGGATCCAGCTGACTCATTAATACCAGTGTAACGGATTAACCCTTTTACATTGTCTTCCCCGCACCCCCCAATTAGTCAGCATCAAAGAGGTTAGAGACTGCACACATCGGAAACATAAAATGGGACAAAGTGTTTGAAAACAAAGGAGGACATCGAGGAGCAACATAATATCTGCCACAAGGACTATTATCTTTAGGGTTCCCTTTACACAGCTGGGAATTGTATTTTTAAAAAAGTTAGGCTAAACGTTATGTAAAGGACAGCAACAGAATGAAATAGCTGGTCTGGAAAGAGTGAAACACTGATCTGTATAATTAACCGCAGATCCATAACAAACTGGTCACGTATATGAGAATGTATAGTTCAGCATGAAACATACAACTGGCCACTCCAAGTTCAAACTACTTATTAACTGTGACTATAGAATTACTACAAAATGTTAAAAAGCAACTTTTCTTCTCTCTTTTCTTTTCTTTTCTTTTCTTTTCTTTTCTTTTCTTTTCTTTTCTTTTCTTTTCTTTTCTTTTCTTTTCTTTCCTTTTCTCCTTTCTTTTCTTTTCTCCTTTCTTTTCTTTTTTTTTTCTTTTCTTATATATGGGCAACATTTTCTAATTTGTGATCCAAAACAAGATATTTTTGGTTTAATCAAACACTGCAATTTAGAAAATTCCCTCCTAAAAACAAACTGCCAGTCTGAGGTTTTACGTTATACGATATGGAACACTTATTTCCCCATACTTAACCTGCTTCAAAAAGTTCTAAATGTGTAACTGCCATAACTGCCACTAAAGATTAATGACTGTCCTCAGTGCCTCCAGTGGCCTTCTATTCCATCTGATAAAATACAACCATCTTTATTTGTTAAAATAAGCATATGTATTAAAGTGTGAAATACGTACTGCCATTCAGACAAACAACACATCCCAGACAATTTAAGAAAGAGACCCCAACTATACTTGTAATAGTGTTTTTGGAAAAGTGGAGCATTTCTCATCGTGCAGTTATGTACACACGCATTGATACCAAAGCCTGGATTACTGCACGCTGTAGCTTCCACGCTAATGCTGAAGACTTAAACCCTGTTTTATGCAATATATGTAAGAACATCTCTATACATACAAATGTTTCATCATGTAGTAAATTCCTGTCTGTAAAAATGCTTCTCAGCCTTTTAAAAATTCAGTAGCAGTTTAGTGAATATTCTGCTTTTAAGACATCCATTCAGCATTTATATTTCCTTCACATAGTCTGTCTCAATTATACTACAGCTGTCTCACAGGGCATAGCTGGCCATCTCCATCATGAACAACCACCGCAGAATGTGAAGTTCTTGATTAAAAAGCAAATGGTTTTGTGAGCCAAGCTAAAACTACCGCAGCTGCTCCATTTCACAAACCAAGCACCATTCAGCTGGGAAGAATGGCACCGACTATGAATTGTTCTTCCTGAGAGTTTTCACAATAAAAACAAACCACACTACTTCCAAATTGTCAAAGACTTTAAAAAAAAAAATAGAAAAGAAAAGAAAAAAAAGTCCCCACTATTCTAGAAACAAGTGTTTTCTTTTTAGTCTGGACTTTTGATTTCTATGTCAGTGTTCCTCCATGAATTAAAAAAAACAAAACCGAAAACAACCCCTCCCCCAAGCATGCACACACACACCACACGGGTTCCTGTAGGTGGCCTTAATAACTATTTACAGCAAGTTTGCAGATTTATTAAATAGGAACAGCAATGCTCAACTTTAAACCAAAAAAAAACCAAGATACTGCTCATCAGCTGACCACTACTGATGCTGTTAAATATCATATTCAGTGACAGGATAACTCATGGGAGATATTATTATAATTATTATTATTGATAGATATTAACACAAGGATAGAAAGAAGCTGTAATTTCCTCCCTCAAGACAAAATATCAATCAACTCCTGATCACCTGCACTCCAAGAACTTATCTGCTTTTTCTTCAACATATGAAATAAAACAATCTCGGTACAGTCAAAGTGTGGCAAATTAAGTCATAATATGTATTTGGGGTGAAAGTTATGTTTAGTACAACTCAGTGCACAATTTTGCACAATTTTTATATGTGTCACTAAACGTTTTAGGTAACTGCAACAAAACGTAACTATTCGTAATAATAAAAAGTATAAGAGACCCAAAAAATACCCACAAAAATGCTGAAGCAGAATTTTTTCAGGTTTGTTGAAACTGATTTAATTAAAATATCAAAACCAAAACCATTATGTAGGTTTCCTACAATATCCTAATAACATTTGGTAGGCAGGCTAGCACATGTTCAGGAAACAATTACAGCTAAATTAACTTTTATACTTCAAAACCAGTGAATGGTTAGTCAGATTATTTTTTTTTAGTTATTTTTTGGCTACATGAAATTTATTTGATGTCTTCACCAGAAATAAGTTGTATGTAGCTGAAAACACCTTCCATTCAAATGAAAATATTCAGGAATTTTCCTTCAAATGAAAATATTCAGAAATTTTCCTGAAGCTAATGCTGACTGAGGCAAAAATGAGAACTCTTTCAAGGTGTTAAATTCGCTTATTTCCCAGTAATGAGAAAAGAAGTTGAGTTCCATTAGGGAATTTTCTTTAAAATATTATCTGTAGCTTCTCTGTCACCATTTCATTTATTTTGTCTTTATGCCTATTGTACTTGAGCTAGATTAAGAAATACCAGGTTAAATACAGAGTAGACATTATACAATGCTTCAGAATATTACATTATTAGCATAGAAAAAGAGGAAAAAACAAAAACTTAATCTACCTTACTTTTCTTTCTATCTTTAAAAGTTGGAAATAGTTTGATTTTGTGTTGCCAATGAACGAGGACAGTTTTTAGGCTATACATATCACTGCAGCATTTTAGCAAAATTAAATTCAAGTAAAATTAAAATTTTTGTTGCTTTTTTAAATGTAGCCTCAGTGTAGTAACTGAGGATAATAACCTACCACCACTGGATATCTTCTGAGTATTTCTTAAAAAAAACCTCCGTATTTTACAAACAAGCTAGTTGATGGGTTTCACTTCACAAATCAACACACTCCATATGAAAAGATTAGCGGATTTGTAAATTGCTTTTAAAGATTTTTTGTTTAGTCTCTGCTGTAAACAAAAAAGACACTGTGAAAGATGAAGAGAAAGTGAATGTGTATCTGCAAATAATAAATTCTGATTTCAATGGAAAGATTACTTCCTGAAACCTTTATATTCCATGGCACAGAACTGATCTGTTTGGGGCTTTTTTTTTTTTTTATAATAGAAAAGTTCTGCCCCTAAGAAAAATAAGGATTTACAATGGTCTAACTGCAGCTCCCATCACAAAGTTATTCTGCCACTTCCATTTTCTTTTATTGCCTTTCAGGCAGTTAAATTCAGCAAGAATTTTGAACTTTGTTAAACAAAAATACTTTTTTACTTCATTTTTAGAGTTACTCCTTAGTAATCGTCAATATTTTCACTTTAATAAGACTGCATACAAAATAGAAGTACGAATTTTCAATACTTATGCTAAGAACAAAGGCTAACAATTTGAATCGACGTTTGATTTTCACTCTACTATACATATTTATCGAAAGACAGAGAAAAGAATCCCGCTGTGCTTTTGATTCTCAATACTGTTACTTCAGAAGACAAGGAAAATGCAGGCTCTGTGGAGCCCACATGGCAAGCAAAAGACTTCAATTCGTAATGGCACCGCAGAGTTGGGCCCATAGGCCCAACATGCTGGTGCTCCCCAGCCCTTCTGCTCATATGAAAATGTTGCTGAATGTCTGGTATTTGGAGAATATACGCACTACTCTATACATTATAACTCAGTAAAGAGACACAGTGTTTAAAATTTCCCCCAAAGTACAGTTTTCAGCAATATTCAGGCCACATTAAGATTGAAAAAAAATCAAACCGCGTTCAATACAATGTGTGCAGCAGCCCCTATTTCAATGTGGTCTTCTAAGAGGAACAAGCAACCCATTTCAAACAAGTGACACAAGGATGTAAGTCTCAAAAATAATTTTATCTTCACCGGTTTCATGAACAAGGCAGCTGGACAGACAGAAATTAACCCTCCAACTGTAGAAAAACCTTCAGCCAGATCTTGCAATAAATCATGAGACAAATCCATAGGAGTCAGGACTGCAATAATTCCATCCCTCCCCAAAACACCAGTTTCTCAGAAATTCTCATTCTCAGAATTCTCATTCTCTCTTCCTTCCTTTCTTCCTTTCTTTCTTTCTTTCTTTCTTTCTTTCTTTCTTTCTTTCTTTCTTTCTTTCTTTCTTTCTTTCTTTCTGTTCAGGTTAACTTCATATACAAGGAGCAGGGGGGAAGAAGGAGGGCCTGACAGGACCCACAGGACCAACATATTGAACCGATATTCACTTTTGAATATCCACATCCAAAAGAATACCACACAAAAAATATCTACTACAATCTCTCCAAGGTTTTTAGGAGGAGACCAATGTACTTCTTTGCTGGCTGTTCCCCTGTTTCAAAGCTCGCTGCTCAGTCATGGGTGGGCCTAGCAGGAAAACGTCTCACTTGATTTCATCAAACATGTGGGGGTGGGGTCGGGACAGACAAATCTAACAAGTTTTTAGTGAAAAATCCATTTGGCTTCTGTTATGTGTGACCCATGTCACCATTTTTACACTCTATGGATTATTCTTATGGCAACTGAATATTTCTGAACAGAGAGACTGAGAAAGTTAAAGAAAAGTCTAACCTTTAATAATCTAATAAATGCTTTATCAAGAACATTATCTAGTCAGGAGGTTTTGAATTAAATGAAATGCAGAATCATCATTAGGATGCAAATTAAAGAAACTGTTTTTAATTATAACAGAGTATTATGAAACTACTATTGTAGTTTTTACTTTTGATAATGCTCTCTAATTCACTCAGATGGAAGACCTGCTACTACAGCAATGTTAGTAAGATAAATCAGGTGACATTCCTCAAGGGCTCAAGAGAAAGCTAGTAAAGAGCATGTAAAGTCAGGTCAAAAATGAGTCAGCTTCCAAAAAGTCTTGAAGTCTGCATTTCCAAACATATTCTTCATAAATAGCTACTTCAAAAGGAAGCTAATCTTGCTCAGACATTCAGAAAAGTAAAATAAAAACTAACCACAATCAAAATACCTTTATGAACACCAAAATGCACTACACACATACAGTAGTCATTGTGTTAGTCATTTAGCAGGTCTGAAAGTTTGTGTTGGGCATTACAAGGCAATAAAATACCTTTTCTGAAATCCCAGCTATTTAAGATTGATAGGGATTTTGTGCCAGAGCACAAGGCACAACCTGTAAAGTCTAGATCAAAAATAATAGCAGAATCAGAAATAAGCAGACCTAAGAGTATTCCAAGGGGCAAGAGGGAGTGTTTGGATTTAATTCCCACTTTGATAAAATATCCTGGCAGTAATAAAATCAATTGGATACTATCACAATCTTTGTTTGGAAGTAAATCTTGATAAATGTTTTGAACAAGCTATATACATTGGCACTTACTATGAAAAGCAGTAAAATCCCAAGCATTTTCCTCCCACTTAGTATTAGTATGTTTTAAGGTCGAGTTCTGACTGAAATAATCCAGGATTAAAACCATTCAAATCACATGAACCCTTTGTTCTCAATCACCTGCACTTCCATTAATTTGAAAATGGCAGTGCTGATACGGATGTTTGGAAGTGTATAACATTGCCAGGTTCAGAATCCACAACATTTTTTCCACTACAAAAATAAAACTTATAAAAGTCCTTTTCAGTCTAGACAACTGAAAGAGATAATTTCAAGAGACAGTGGATTAGCTTCAGTACCACTATACTAACATTAAAAATAAGTGGATATATATGACAAAGCAACACTAGTGTCTTTTTACTGAGATGGAACACTTCTCATATTCCATAAAGTCTACCCTCTCATTCCCTTATTATTTTCCTACCATAATGTTCAAGACATGGGGGAGCAACCTAGAGCAATGGTTGTGTAGAAAGTCAGTGAACAATGTGCTTTATAGTTTGCATTCTTTTTTCTTGATCGTGATAGGTGACAATTTTATTTCTTCACACATTAACTGACGCAAGTTTGTCCTGAAAAGGTAAGTCAGTTTAGAAATAGGCAGTGTGATGGCAAGCTACAGAGCTGGAAGGTAAGACTGAGAGGCTGAAGTCATTGACTTACAGAGCAGTAGAAGAAAGCAAAGGCTCTGTGCTTTTGTAATATAACTTGCCTGTGAAGACTTCAGCCTATGTTATTAGAGCCACTGCGTGGACAAGTTTCCACTGTCACATTTCACAGAGACACCACCCAGTTTACATGGTGACCTCCTTTCTCAGCATTAGATTGGAGGCCAAGTGGCTTCTGCACACTGTTGGTCATACTTCTTGCTAAATTTGCACCATTTCAGAGAACTGTCAAGGGCTGATTTTACCACTTGCACATTTTAGAGATTAGAGAAGTGAAGTAACTAGTACACAGAATCAGCATACTGCTGTCTGCAAGCTTCCATTTAAATAATAAAACATTTGTTTAGTGACCAATATATGTCTCTTCAGTGTAATAAAGCAATGAAAACATCAAGCTACTGGCTATAAAGGGGTTAAACGTTTAGAAAATTATTTATTTATGGTACAGCAGAAGAATGTGCCATAATGCCGCTCGGGCCCATTTACAAGTTAAGGTAAATGGGAATCAACATTTGGGAAGACCATGCTGCTTTGGGCTGTCAGACACTCCCCCCAGCTTAGATCGGCTGCTCCTGATGGCAGTATTCATCTCCAGGGCTATCGCTAGCAGAACAAAAATGTCATCCCTCTGTTCAGTTAAAGATGGCTCACTTTGCTCTTAATGAAGCTCTTCTGTGCAGTTATGCCACTTCCTTTCTATGCTCCCATTACCGGTGCACCTCTGTTCAACAGCAGCAGAGCATCTTTGCATTTTTACTGCAGCTCGAAACACATGACGTCTGAACGGTACCTCAAGCTGACTTTGCAAAGTATTTACCTGAAGTAACGTGACATTGTTTCTTACAAATTATGCACCAGGCAATCATTCCTTGCCTGCAGTTTGAAGACAGCTAGGCCAATTTAAGACCTTGCTGCCACCAGAAGAGCTGGTCCCTCACACCGTCCCTGCTCTTCACCTGCCGCTTTGCTGAGAGTTCAGTTTCCTAAGCAGGCAGGAAACCCCAACACGTGCGTGTGGGGGGGTGACTTGTTTTTCACCAGCTTAGTGAAATGAATCAAATTGCCAAGAAATCAGACAAGTGGCGAGACTGACTCTAGGTGCAGGGGAGAACAGGCCAGCCCCTCCTGGTGACACAGATCTGTTAAATTAACTCAACAGTCCTATCTGCACCTTAAGGGGAAGCCTCTTGGGTGAAGACCCACTATTCACTCCACTATTCACAAATTATCCTGCCTCTTTTTTTTTTTTTTTTAAAGAAGTATGCTATAAGATTGGTAATTGAAGCTAGTGCTGGTCTGTGCCTCAGAACTGGTGTGTGTGTGAACACTGAAGGACAATTATTGCAGATAATATTACAGATAATTTCATATAATAACCAAAAAACAGCAATTCACTGAGCTCTAAAATTTCATCACTTATCACACATTAGTAGGACAGGGTTTATTGCACAAAGTTTTAATATGCAAATGTACCAGTCATAAAGCACCATTTCTTTGGTGCCATTTTATATTAAATATTTGTGATGGGTTTCTCCAGGGGCAGCTATGAGGGATTGCTTTCAAATTCTTCCTCTTGCTTTGAAATTATCCATAAATAGAATAGTTCCTTAAAATTCTTTACAGCAGAAGCTGCTGGCATTTTAAAATTGCGATGGCAGAGTAGTACCCCCACAGAGAAAAAAAAAAAAACTTTTTACAGCTTTGCTGAAAATGAAGAAGGGGAATTTTTAAAAATCACTTCATGCATGTCCAATGGAAGCCAAATGACTTCTTTAAATTGCAGCCTGGGATTTAGTACAAAACACCATGTTGTGCATACCCTAAATTTCATTTGCATTTGACTCTGCAATTCCTCAAGATATCAGTACATTTTCAAACTCTGAGTACCAAGTGTTTAGGGGCATTCACAATCTCCAGGATGTTGCCACTGTTCCCCAGAATTACACTTAAATTACCTCTACAGTGGACAAAGGTCTTAAAACACTGCAGAAGAAAAAAACTGTTATAAGTATGCAAACCAAAGACAAAACGGTAAAGTTAAATATTAAGTGTTGGACAAGGTTTGCATGCACTTATCTGACTGCAGCACAACTAGATCAAGAATATTACACTATGCATGGTCATTGGGCTAGACTGCCGTGACTAACAACTACTGTGTAGCTGCATTGGCCCAGAAGCAGATAAAAAAACACATCCAAACCCCCTGCAACTCAGACATATTTATTTTACTCTTTTTGTGCTCTGAGAAGGATCACTTAATTTCCAACAAGTCCATATTCTTGTTGGCAACATTCCTTTGCAGGTAAAAGAGGCGATGCAGAGTCAAGTTGTTTTTCCCCCCCTCTCTGTTCCCTCCCTGTCCACTGTTTCTGGACTTGATTTACATTAGAATTACATTTGTATCTCTCCATTTTAAATGAGGCCCAATATTTCCTTCCTTTTAATTATTTTATGGTGGGTGGGGAAAGAGGGAAGGATTTGTTTTGTTTTTCTCAGATAACCAGAGGAGTACTACCAAGTTATGTATGCCTTGTAATAGAAATTTTAAAATCATTAAGTAAATAGTGTAAAGACCAGGGAGTTTGATGGTGCTTTTATCATTAGCTAACTTAGCACATCTATTAAAACTCTACTGAACATCGATTTGGCATCAGTCTTCCTCAAAATAACCCCAATATAAAAAAAAAAATTGCCAAGCAGATCTCCACGTGATTTGGAGACTAAATGGAAATTTGTACTATTCCCAACAGCCCTGACATGCGATGCTTGGAAAAGCTGCAGAGCAGAAATTTCAGATAACAATGTTTTCAGATAATGTTATTGCTTCCCTTAATTGTGTTACCTTTAAAATATCCTTGTATCCTCTCATGGGGTTTGATCCTGGTCCTATGAAAAGGAGGTAGCTTTAGTGATGCGAGATCGAGCCTACTATTAGAGGAGAAAGGTTCTACTATCTATGTACTGAAAATAAGCTTGATGCAGATAACCACATGATCCAATACAAGGAATTCCATGAAGGTACCTAAATTAGAGCCCAGTGAGTTAACATGGTCACCAATGCTTTCCAGGGGGCAATTCAAGGTATTGAAGCAGAAAAGCTAGATGTTTTATAGCAAGATTTGACGCTATTACAAGAGCTCTGGATTTGTTTATAACTGCCTTCCCTCTGCATCTAACACAACAATGCTTCTTCACCTCCCTGTTTATCCAACTTAGATCACTGCCATTATTCTAGTACTGAGGAAAAGGAAGGGGAGAAACATTAATCATATCCTTACTTGCTAACTTTCAGCTGATAATTTGATATTTTTGCTGTTAGTTTGAATAATGATGGCTACACCTAGATTATCAAGCCTACAATTACATTGTCCATGCTATTTACCACAACATACACACCTAGCTGTGCTTTGTGTATGTACTTGCTTTATATAAAATAGCATCACTCATCTGCTATTAAAAAAAAAAACTATCACTTATTAAAACATACAGAGATTTCTTTGCAAAGAAACAGGGTCAGCCCCCTTCTCCCCCCCCCCTTTTTTTTTTGAAAACTTTGTGACTTCTGATCTATAAACTGTCTTAGTTTTGTGATTCTTTGTATAGCTCCATGCTGCAGAGACAGATGATGTTTCTTTGTTAAATGCTTTGCTGTTTCCCGTTGTGAGAAATTAATTGACTGTTACTATTCAAGTCCTAACAAACAGCATTTCTACTGTCCTTTGCTAATTACGCCATGCCTGCGTTTTACATAACATTTCACACTACATTTATTTTTCTACTTTATATTTTAGGGAAGCTTATTAGTAAGAATGTGCATTTATGTTCATATTATCTTGACCTAACAGACCAGATCTGATTGCTTTTTAAACGTATGCGAATAATTGCCTTGGAAACAACAGACAAATACAAGTGCTGTGCTGCATTCAGTGTGACTGCAAGAAAAGTTAAATTGGTCTGGCACTTTAAATAAGCTCAACTTGCCATTTTAAGTGTGTATTTTGCTTTGGTCCTGGTGATAATATAATGGATCTATCTTCGGGATAATAATATCTACTTATCTCACTGAAAAACAAGTGCTGGAGAACCCAAACCTGCTGGAGAACCCAAATACCAGATTATGGTAGGTGTAAAATGGCTGCTCAAGAAAGAGCGAAGGGGGAAATGTCCAAAACAACCTCTTAGTATTACTACACACACTCTTGGACAACTAACATTAGTTTGCCAAAAATGTACGGGGTCTTTCTACTACTTTTACAACAGTTAAAGCATACAAACTCACAATAAAAGAGCTAGCATACAAAACTGCCAAAAGATCAAGTAATAAAACAGAAATTGTTTTGGTTGTCTGTCAAAGAGTGTTATTTAAGATTAGTTTCTTAACCAAATGCTAGAAGAACAAGAGAAAGGTTAAAAAGGATGGATAGGCCAGATTGGGGAGGAAAGGTAACAGATGCATCTTTCCTTTTTTGAAGATTAGACCAAGAACCAGCAAAGATTTTCCCTAGATGAAAAAACTGATTGAATGATGTAACAAAGGTTTACAATTGTATACAGTCTGATCTAATACATATCTTTGATTATTACAACATATCTTTTAGTCTGGGATTTTGGGGTATGTTTTCTCAATTTTAGCATGGAGAGAAAAGTTGAATGAGTAGGCCTAAAGTCTCATTGAAGTATAGAAAAAGAAAAAAACCAAAAAAATTGGTAGCTACCAGAATAAAATAAATCTCTGCTAGAGTATGGACAAATAACAAGTGACTTTTAAAAATAACTGTAGCAGTATTGTTGTAGTTATAAAGGTCTAAGAACTGAGGTAGGACAAAGTCTATAGGCAAAGGCAATATATCTTATTAGATCAGCTAGAGTAGACAGAAATATTAGGCTTTGGGTCACAGAAGCCCTTTGAGCCTAAAACTGGAAGCAATAGCTTTGAAAATGAGCAACAAGTGCAAAATGATTGCTTAGAGCTGACTACAGATTTACACACAGCGTGTAAGTAGTGTCTGTTATTTTACCTGACGGTCATTAAAAACCATAGCCTCAGAAAAGATCTTTGTTTTACAGCAATTCTAAATGCCTATTTCCTCCCTATGAAAGCTGAATCCCTCTCATCTCTCCTCCCACCCCATCAACTCTTCCTCTCCTTTCAAAGCATCAACCATCTTTTCTTCCCAGGATGGGTTAGTTTACCCAAATTTTGAGCCACTGGCTCAGATGCTTTGTGGCTGAGGAGCAGCAGCTTTCCTTTTCACACCTGAAGAAGGATTTGTCTCTCCAAAAAGCTAGTCTAGTTTTTTATAAAGATATTCATGGTTAATTGGAGATATTACCTGTAAAGGCATTTTACCAGACAAACATATGAAGTATGTAAAATAAAACCTAAATAAATAAAAAATAATTCTGAAAGACAAACTCTATGCCAGTTACAGAGAGATCAGGTTACCTTACAGTTACAAGTGTTCAACATTGCCTTTCAGAAGTAGAGCAGAAATACAGAAGCTTTCAATATAACATGCGAGTATGTTTTCATACACTGCGATTTAATGAGAGAAAATCTGAACTAAAAATTCAAAGACTAATCTGCTTTTGAAACATGAAGCAAATTCAATTACATTTCTGTAATTTAAAGTTCAAAGACATTAGACCAAATAATTCATAACATAAGGCAAAGATCATTTTTAAGCACAGAAAGCAACATACAGTCACATCTTAAACATTTCTATTTTAAAATAGCCTGTTGTCATTAATTAGAACCGTTACTGTGACGTGTACAGACAAACAGTTAACACAGTGTAATCAAGCCTTAACTTCTGCATTTCCTGAGTTCGGTTCTCGGTTCCATAACTGACACCATCTGGCCAAAACCTTATGTATGGTCTCACATGTTATCACAGTCAGGATAGTAATGTGATCTCCTTCTATGATAAGGTCACACGCTTGGTGGATGAGGGTAGGGCAGTGCATGTAATCTTTTTGGATTTCAGTAAGGCCTTTGATACTGTCCCTCACAGCATCCTTCTGGACAAATTGTCCAACTGTGAGATGAACAGGTTCATGCTATGCTGGGTGATGAACTGGCCTGATGGTAGAACTCAAAAGGTTGGAGTGAATGGGGCTACAACTGGCTGGTGGACGGTCACTAGTGGTGTTCCCCAGGGCTCAATTCTAGGGCCAGTCCTGTTCAACATTTTTATCAATGATCTGGATGCAGGAGTGGAATGTATCTGTGGTTGTTTTACCCTGCTGGGCAGCTGACCTCCACCACAACCGCTCTCTCACTGCCCCTCCTCAAAGAAAAAGGGGGAGAAAATACAATGGAAAGGGTTCAAGGGCTGAGATAAGGACAGGGAGATCACTCACCAATTATTGTCATGGGCAAAACAGACTCAGCATAGGGAAATTAATATAATTTATTACCTATCATTAGCAGACTAGAACAGTGAGAAACTACAAGCAAACTAAAAAC
>VXAA01006626.1:74875-109301 GCA_013399115.1 Anseranas semipalmata
GAACTGCTCCCATATGGGTCCGTACCACGGGGCCCATCCCTCAGGACCAAACTGCTCCAACATGGCTCCCCCACGGGCGGCAGCTCCCGCCAGGCCTCCTGCTCCTGCGTGGGCTCCTCTCCACGGGCTGCAGCTCCGGCCCGGGGCCTGCTCCTGCGGGGGCTCCCATGGGCCGCAGCCTCCTTCAGGCCACATCCACCTGCTCCATGGGGGCTCCTCCATGGCTGCAGCGTGGAGACCTGCTCTGTGTGGTGCCCATGGGCTGCAGGGGGATGGCCTGCTCCACCATGGGCCTCTCCACGGGCCGCAGGGGAACTTCTGCTGCGGCGCCTGGAGCCCCTCCTGCCCTCCTTCTGCACTGACCTGGGTGCCTGCAGGGCAGTTTCTCACTCCTCTCTCCCAGCTGCTGTGGCACAGCCGTTTGTTCCCTTCCTCAAATCTGCTCTCCCAGAGGCACAACCAGCATCACTCACTGGCTCAGCTCTGGCCAGCAGCGGGTCCATTTTGGAGCCGGCTGGAGCTGGCTCTGATCTGACATGGGGCAGCTGCTGGGCTCTGCTCACAGAGGCCACCCCTGCAGCCCCCTGCTACCAAACCCTTGCCGCGTAAACCCAATACAGTATCCTCAGCAAGTTTGCGGATGACACTAAACTGGGAGGTGCTGCTGACTCCCTGGAGGGACGAGAGGCCTTGCAGAGGGATCGAGATGGATCGGAGCACTGGGCAATGAGCAGCAGCATGAAGTTGAACAAAGGAAAATGCCACCATTTCCACATTAGCTCCTTACTCTGAATAAACCTTCACCATTTTTATTGCTGCTTTTTCAATTTACCCATGAAGATAGCATCAGCTGGTTTCTCTGATGAACTTCCTGATGCCATCAGTCATGTGTGGGAAAAATTACAAAACAAAATTCATAACTCATTTAAAGACAATTCCCCAAATCCTGCTCCCTGGAACAGGTAGACCGAATTGCCATTTGGTAACAACCACCCCAACTTTATTTTAGAGAGGGGAGGAAAAAAAAAATGCACCTCCACAAGCTTTCATATTTTTCTTGATTTATGCAGCTTTTAACTATCTTTCAGATGACAGATTCTTGAGAGAGGGGCTTTTTGTGATACGCACACACCTTCCGTAACTGTATCATACAGTTGGCTACTAGACAAAACTAAGTTATTGCCAAAAGGAATTACTACTATACAATGATTTTGTTTAAATAAGAGCTGAAATATAGCTTTTATTACAAAGACAAAGGGGATGGGATGGAAAAGAGAATAAGTAACTGCAGCTGCAATTTTCTGGAAGCTATGTGCAACCTTTTTTATTGCATCCCTAAAGTGAAAAGTGTCTGGCTTTGGCCTTTAATATGTCCATGTCCAATAGAGAAATTAAGCTAGTTTATTACCTTTTATTTTGCTCTAATGGACCGTTTCTTTTCAAGCTATAGCCCCTGTACTAACCCAATAAAATCTTAAAAAAAAAAAAAAAAAAAAAAAAAAAAAGAGTTTTGCTTCAGCAAGGACTTCAGAACAAGACTCTCAGAAAATAATCCAATGTCCATTCCTCTAATGACTAGCCAGCAGGAGTGTTCAGGCACAGTGTAATCACTCCTCCACTGTACCCATCACTAGTGCATTAAACTATAATTCAGTTGATCTGCTGCTGGGAGTCATTTATTACATTCTGAGTTCTGTGGATGGTGATAGTGCCATAAATGAAGCTATAAAAAACAAACTCTTATCAACTGGGTGTATATTTCTATTACATAAACGTTTGGTAAATATGAAGATTTATTACTTCATAGAATCATAGAATGGCCTGGGTTGGAAGGGACCTCAAGGATCATCTAGTTCCATCCCTCCTGCCATAGGCAGGGATGCCACCCACTAGATCAGGTTGCCCAGGGCCCCATCCAACCTGGTCTTGAACACCTCCAGGGATGGGGTATCCACAGCTTCTCTGGGCAACCTGTTCCAGTGTCTCACCACCCTCTGGGTGAAGAATTTCTTTCAAATATCTAATCTAAATCTCCACTCTTTTAGTTTAAAACCATTCCCCCTTGTCCTGTCGTTATCTACCCGAGTAAAGAGTCCTTCTCCATCCTTTTTACAAGACCCCTTTAAGTATTGAAAGGCTGCGATGAGGTCACCCCGGAGCCTTCTCTTCTCCAGGCTGAACAGCCGCAGCTCTCTCAGCCTTTCTTCATAGGAGAGGTGCTCCAGCCCCTTGATCATCCTTGTGGCCCTCCTCTGGACCGGCTCTAACAGCTCCGCATCCTTCTTGTGCTGGGATGAATGCTCTATGAGAACATTGTTTATACATTAAAGTGGAGGTGTTTTTTCTCTTCCGTTCTGTAGTTTTCTTCATTGGCTACTTGCACACTGTTTGAAAGTTGAATTGGTTACAGATTTTTAATGTATGTTTATATCTCAAAGTGAGATTTAGTTCTTGACAAACTAAGACAGGGTTTTTAAAAGTATGTCTGACCAAGACTAAAACAAATCATGGTGTCAGTGTCTGCATGGTTTCTTTAGGTTAGTGAGCAGTGACAGTACCTGAGTAACTGTTTGAACTGCCTTGCACCCTGTCCCATGCTCTGTGAACAGAGCTCTGTGAATTTGAATGCAGGACTAGATTGAAACCCAAAGCTTTGTTTTGGTCAATTAAAACCATACATTCTGTAGGTGTCAAACAGATATTAAATAAATCTGTTTTTTCAATTTTAAGGAACAAATTACTTTTGGTCTGTATTTAACAGAACTTTTTGGTAAAAACAAATTCATAAATAATGTCACTTAACAGGAAGTTGCAATCAACTAACTAGGCAAACTAGACAGCCCTTTTCTTTCAAAAACTTAAAAACTATTATTATATTCTTCAAAACATCTCTATCATCACTGTAAATAGAGGTAAAATGCCATGCCTATGAAAGTGTACACACACATCTTTGTTGGCATTTAAGAGCCATCTCCATCTGTGTGATTTTAAGCAAAGCTGCAAACAGCACTGAAGCACAGTGTAAGGAAGTAGTTAGTTTTACTAGGGTTTTCCCACAATAAATAATTTTCTCCTTAATTTCTTAAGGTTTCCTATGAAGCTTTATGTCCTGCTTTTAAACTGTTAAGTGAAACTGCTCGAAATCCCCAACATGTTAAACACTATACGGTAAATTAGTTTTGGGGAAAAAAAAGTTCTGAAGGTTAAGAATGCACTAGTTTTAACCCAGTTTGGTGATACTCTAGTGCAACAATAAAATAAAAATAAAAATAAAAATAAAATAAAAGAAACTGTATGAAAACACAGTTACTTAGTCATAAAAAAAAAAAAAAAAATCAACAAAAATGTACCATAAAGGAATAACTCCGAAGTAGAAATTTTCAGTCTGTATGATTTTTATAGAAGAAAAATTTCTACTTTAATACCAAGAATCTATCAGATGCTTAAATTACATTCCTTACTTAGGAGCCAAGGCTTGTATTTGCCTTAAACTTTGCCAGGTCAGAATTTTGCACCTACAGGAAATTCTAACCAAGCCTCCGATGGACACAAAAGCCCCTCAGAGATCTGCATACAGATGTATCATGATCTCTGCCTCCTCACTGATTTAACCTGCTGGGTCCACCGATGCAATGTAAAGGCAATGAAATTCAGCAAGACTGTCAGGCTAGACCAGCATCCAGGGAGTGAACTACTGAATTGCCGTGTCAGTGGAATCAAAACAGGCACAATACACTAACTCAAACTGAGTTTTCATTTATTTAACATATTCTCTACTTAATTGTAAGATATATTTCTTGGTATTTTTTCCTACTCTGAGTTTTAAAAGTGTCCAGTTTTCAGAAAAAGAACTACTATTGAAAACAAGCCTCCCTCGCATTGCCTACACATTTCTTCTGATCACACCACCCTAGAATTCACACGTGAAAAACAGCAGCATCTACTATGAAAATTCAGACAACTGTAATAATCACATTATAAAACGCACTCGATTTTTCTCATCACATTTTTCTTCTCAAAAATTTAACAAGTACACACATGGGTTTACCTCAAGGGCTGGTTTTGCAATCAATTTGACCAACTAAAGTGCAAGCTGCAGCACAGAAAGGCTGCACTGCCACCCGCATCGCCATCCCGGCCAGACTCCGGCGTCTTCCCAGGCCAGACTGCCGACACGTAGCTGATTCAGTGACCGGTTCTCTACCCAACCTGTGCGCAGTCACACCAGTAACGTTGGCAAACGGAATGTGTGTGGCTGCCACTTTTTAGGGGTTACACACATAGGCTTGCAGAAAGCAATCAAGGAACCATGGACTAACAAAAAACTACCTGCCAGCATATACCAAAATAGCATGCAAGACAGTACATGTCATGGATAATAGCAATTGCTATAAACAAAGGCATATACATTTCCATATATGTTATTTAGCAAATGATATATTGATTTTCCTTATAAATGCTCTATATCAGCCCTACAATCCTTTTACAGAAAGTTTAACATTGCATGTACAAAAATATTACTTCAAAATCCACAGGTCTTATGACACGTGGGTTTGGGGTTTTTCTTATTATTCTTATTTCATGTGGTAACTGAAAAATGGTATTCTTTCTATCAGGATTGAGGGAGCAAGTTACTCTCCACTCTAGCATGTTGTTTGCATCATTTGAAGTCAATTAGCAGAAGCCTAGATTCTAGATGTCTTCTCGTAAAGCACCAAAAGTGTCCTTCATTGGCACAGTTCATGAAAACTTCTGTTTACTATTACTACAGAGCCTGTACCGGGTCACCAAAACTATCCGTGTTATTACCAATGTAAGTGCTGAGCCTTTACTGCACAAAAAGTGCGCTGCAGCTGAGTCCTGATTTATTCAGACAACAGACAGCCTCTAAGTTTAATATTATACAGAGATTTAGACTTCAATAAATTGGGAAGACAGAAATCAGAACTTTCAACATTCAAATAATTGTTTTCAAGAGTACCACATGGATGTATGATTAAAAGCCAAAATAGATCATAATCATACAGCAACACACTACAATGACTCACTGAATACAAATGTCAACACGAGATCTCAGTGAAGTCAGTGTATTTTTAATACGTTATTCAGGACCAGCTGAACACAAAAGTGAAAGAAGATGATCAAGGATGAGGTTCTCTGCTAGCTAAGCATGCTTATCACAGGATGTAGTGGGAAATTAATGTGGTTCACCATATAAATTCACAATATAAAAACAAACAAACATGAAACCACCAACACGCACAAATCAGGATAAAATTCTAAAAGGCAAACAATTAGTGGTAAAAGTCTGGATTTCCCCATACCTTCCAAGTTGGTAAATGTGGTCCTTAATATCAAATAAACAGCAAAGAATCAGACAAGCTCTTCAGTAAACAGTTAGATTGAACTATTACAGATCAACTGTACAACCTTTCACTACAGCAGATTTATGCTATTTGTCAAAGAAAATATTTCTTGAGCAAACAAAGAAAAAAATCAAAACCAAAAGAGAGTCTTTTAAAATATTCCACATCTGCAATTTTAGTGGCTCTCCTAAAATCAGCAGCTGGCCAGAAATACCATGGCAAAAATCAAATGTAAATATATCTGACAACTATTTACGACATGTTGTATACAACTTTAACTATTTTACCTTTTAAGTTGACATCTACAGGATTTTCCAGTTAATGGAAAACTTCTCATAAGACTTCTAACATCAAGCTCTGCCAACCTGGCTAATTTTGCTATGTTATGTTAAAAACAATGGAGAAAGAAAACACTGCCCTCTCTCCAACTTAATCTTTTTTTTTGTCAAATACTAATATGAAACAGTTTTAGCTCAAGATAAAACGGAAGTGACTATAGTCTTAATGTTAACAGTGTTAAAACAAATCTTTACAGAACATAACAGCACCTACGGCTAAATAAATATTCCTAGGCATCCCCATTCAGCTCATGTTTTGGACAACATACACACATCCGTAAAAACCGAGCACAGTCGTATGCTGGTATCAGAATCAGACAGCAGGAGAAGCCTTTTTGACTTCTCTCAATCAAGAAAGTATTCGTATCCAGTGTATTCAGCTATAAAAATCAGTGACTATTTTTTTCTTTTGGTTGAGGAAGTATTAAACATATTCACAGGGAGAAATCAACAATTTAATTTATTGGCAAGTACCCAAATCCTCAGATGTTTGTTTCCATCATATTCCGGACAATCTATTTATCTGAAGAGTGGGCTGGAACTGTAGACATCATTACTATAAAAACAGCAGATTGCAGGTAAGCACAATATGAAGAATAGGAAAAGATATTCAGATACCTTGCCACGTAAGATGCTATAGTGTGCCTTGATAACATATAGGATGTGCCAATGAAGATATAAAATTAGGTAGAATCTACATGTAAGTATTTTCTTCGCATTTCTTCTGTTTACTAATGCATAGGAAAGGAGATGTTATGTTCTAAAAATCAATGACCTGTCTCTGATCACTTGATCAATGATAAGTTGCAATACAAAAAAAAAAAAAANAAAAGCACAACTCTGCTTCAGTTTCTGAAGATGGCACTTGGACACATAACTGAAGGAAGAAAGTCTACCAGCATATGGTATTTTAAGAATGACAAACTGTTATAATTGATTGAGTTAAATACTAAGCTTTAAGGAAAGCGCACAATTTCAATCAAAATGCTTCACTACAAATAATCACTACTGGGAAAATGATAACAGTTGACAAGAGATTTAAGTGAACTTATTATTAAACTAACAGGTTTGGATTGGGTTTTGATGCCCAAAAAAGGCATTTAATGAGACTTCCTTTTCTTGAACATGCTCAAAAGACTGTGAGACATGTGACCTGTAGTTCAAATACAACCTCCCTTTGTTACATTTTACTGGACTGACATTGTCAAATAAGTATAAATTTTGTCGTAGCTACTAGTCATAAATTAAGTTTTTTGTTTGTTTGTTTGTTTGTTTAAATAGAGTTCTACTGGTCTTATGAATCTGAAGAACCACCTCATCTCAATCGTCTTTTAAACCACCTGCTTTCTGGACACAAATGAGTAACACACTTGCCCTGGAGACTAAGGATGTGCCTATATAGCTATACACTGGCAGGCAAGCTCCTCTGCCAACCCTTCTACACTGGCAGGAGCCAAGGCAGCTCCAACTTGGACCATGTAGCTCCATTACTGTGTTACTAGTGTCAAGGTAATCAAAACCTTGCTCTCAGCAGGTCATCAGCTCAGGCACAGATAAACACTCGCATTTAAAAAAGTATGGAAGTCCCATGTCCAGACAACCTACCTGCAAAATGAACTGGAACCTGGCTGGACGTATCCATACAGACAAACCCAGGCACACTGAAGGTAAGTTAAATCAATTACAAAAGCCACAGACCATCCAGGCAGAAAGGCTTAAGAAAATCCACAGCAGTATCACTGCTATTCTCTTTCCTATAAGGTTTTACTAGGGCAAAGACATAGCAGCAAAAAGTTAAAAATACAGTGATGGCCTTGTTCTTTGTTCTAGAGTACAAGAAACTACCCCACCAGTTCACATCTTGATTCTGACACACAGGAGTGGCAATGAGGTATTGTACTCACAGATGCAAAAAGGCTGGCCTAGGCAAGTCTTCTGCTCATGTGCTTTTCTTGCAAATTTTGGTGTTCATCTCCCCCTGGTGGAGTACGTACAGAGAAGGGAAACTGCTCCACCTACAACAGGGAAGTCCCCCTCTAGAACTGACCTAACTCCATTCGTCTTCCAGTAATTACAAAATCTTCACCCCCCATGCACCAACTGGCAAAACCAGCAAGATGATCTAGAGCAAGCAGGTTGTGAGACATCAGTGTGGTCAGCATGTGGCCAAGTGGGCAAGTGTAGCTCTCTTATTCTGGAACCCACTGTGCTGAACATGGAGAACAATTATTTTAACACATATACACAGATTTCTCTGCACTTACCTACTGTGGCACTGGAAGACTGAACTAGAGTTCAGGTTGTATACGGACAGGATGGAACTCAACAAGGCATGAAAAAGTATCCTTAATTAGTGTAGACATATCATATGAGATCTGGATCAATAACACACGAGAGTATACAGATCTAGAATTCCTAATAGACCTACATTCTCTGAAAGACGCCAAAATCCTACGCTTCTACAATTGTGCAAATGTCACAGAATACTTCATCAGCTGAAGCGTGTAAGGACAGTGAAGGAAAAGTTGATCAATCTTTCTTGGCTGATAATAGTATTAAGCTTTGGTCAGCAGGGCCAACAAGCTGTCTACACCAGACTTACACTCAACTTCTCTGCTTAACACAATCCATCTCATGAATTGTTGCAGCT
This sequence comes from Anseranas semipalmata, assembly GCA_013399115.1. NCBI lineage: Eukaryota > Metazoa > Chordata > Aves > Anseriformes > Anseranatidae > Anseranas > Anseranas semipalmata. The sequence goes on from VXAA01006626.1 coordinate 83,230, forward strand.
CCCTCACTTTTATACTGAACATTTCTTTGTATTACTTTGCTTCCATATTCTGACATTCCCCCAGGGCTTCATGTGAAGAAGCTGAAAGATAAGGTTTTAGCCACCTCTACCGAAAGCCAACATAATTTAAAGACGAAGCACAGCATATCTGACTTACACATGGCAAATGAACCTCTTCATCTTAATTGCAGCTTTGTCAATCTAGCCAAACTTATCCATTCCCTGCAGTATTTGGACTATACCAGACAAGCAACATAACAAGAGAACATGTGGATCAATGCTAGAACTAAAACCTGTGGAAGACAGTAAAATAAGAAATCCTTTGTCTTTTTGAATTTTAACGTCAGAAAAAACATGAGATTACCTGCCATCTTCTTACCTAATACAACCAGTAGGACTTTATCCAGGTTCTTCCTGCTTTGAATCTATCAACAATCTGAAGATTTCAGAAAATGGGCAATAATTTGGCATTTGCTCTGCCCTTACTCATCTATTTCCCAAAAGCTACTTTCAAAGTGTGGGTGCCACACTTGAGAGTAAGTCTCAACTACAGGCACATTTGAATTTACAGCAGAAAGGGCCACATGCTTCTATTCTGTATTTTCTAGGCCCCCAAAATTTAGCAGTGTTTACTTACTAGAAGGATTTACAGCAATGAAGACAATGTAGATGAACTCCCTCTACATCAAATCAGATCTACCAGCTACACTGTGTTATTCTCACAAGTCACGGCAGTGAACAGATAAAAGATATTCCTCCTCCCCAGTGTGAGTTAGTACAAGCTAAGACTTGCCACTGTAAACTTTCAAGGTGACAACTGCTCTGTTCAGCACTTGTGAATTCTTAAGCACTTACATTTTATTAAAAATAAACCTGGTGGTACTATCTGTAGGCAATATTAAACACTTTATCTCAATGTGTCAAGTATACAAAACTGTTTAACTTTCTATAAACTGCACTTAATCATATCAAGACTTCACAATTCTTACTGAAAGCTAACCTGGTCAACATGGAGGAAGGATAAAAAATAAAAATCTTTGTATAGAGAGCAGAAATACAGATGATAACTCTACTTTTCTTGGAGATTTACAGACTTTTTTTGGCAGCCTGACAAAATGTTCTAACTCTACCTGAGTCTGCTGATAATCAACTTTTATACTAGCACTGGAATAAGTTTTCCAACCTTCTTTGACCTGAATTCACCGTGAGACACAGCGTATGTACATAATTCCTGTGAAAAAGAGCAGCTTTCACTCCACTCGTGAAAAAGCTCTAATTTAAAAAACATGTTTTTTTAAATGTATCAAGGTGTTGTAGTAAGCGCCTTAAACATACCAGTAAAACTGCCTAAGCTTCAGTTGAAAATACCCCCAAATCTACCAGCTTAAATATCAAATATGCAATGGCTACGCAGATACATCCATATACATATAAGCATTCCATCAGTATTTTCTCCAACAATGTTCATCAATTTAGGGGTCTGCATTCTTCAGATGATGCTTGGTTTAATAGTTAGGTGGCTCTGAAGCTATCAAGCAATACTTCTGTAGAGCTTTCTCCTTTCTTCTACTACATATCACGCTTCGTCCGTCTATTCTCGGTCACCTTCGCTACAATTCCAGGTGGAAACTTGTGTTCTCAGGATCAAAGCAGTGGCATCCTGCTCCCTCTCATGGGACTTTAAAAAAAAAAAAAAAAAAAAGCTTGGGTTTTTAAATGTTTCTCTTCTCTACTTATCTTTCCTCCTTTTCAGAGGACTCAATTTGAGATATTAAACCATGCAGGTATCTAGCTAGCATAGAGATTTGCAAAAGCAAGCAACTTTCTTCAACAGAATAATGCATCTGTGAAACATCATGGGCTTATTATACTCTCAAGTCACCTTTGGCATATGGTTGCTCTCAGACAGGTTGCCTATAGTTGTTTCTACTCCTACTCCAACTTGTGAGCCCACCAGTGACAGACTTTGAACTCACCTAATAAGATGTTTTTAGGGACTACAAAAGCCCACAGTTTTATTTCTGCAGTAACCCCACCTGATCTACATTCCTGCACATTTGCTTCATTGCACGCTTCCTCAGTGCTTTCTTCTTGATGACTTGAACACATTTGCATCTACTGTAATTAGAGGATTGCAAAAAGTTACCTATCAGGAAAGCACAGCCCTTAACATCCAGATTTTATATAGCTAGATGGCTTGTCATCTTCCCCTGGCATGGGTATAAATGATGGAAAACTGACTTGCCATGTGGAACAGTGAGAATGAAGTCCCTGGGAACTATTGGTGCCAATGTTTTTCTCAACTGAAACATATCACCTTTTTGTGGCTCTTACTAAGGCAAGTATAGACTTTACTACTTTAAAACAAACAATGACCACTAACAACAACGACAAAAACAAGATTAAATTTGGAAATTTGGGGTAAAAAGCAGCAGAATTTATGCAGTTACATGAACAGAATTTTATTCTCCCTGACAGACAGAGTAAGGAATGGGAAGAAAAGTGGTCTGCATACTGACAGACTGTGCTAGGAGTTGCACACTCCACCACTTTTCCTTCAAGAAATTTCTGAACTGATTCCCACCCTAGGAGAAATATAAACCTGATTACTCCCAACAAACAAACAAACAAAAATTCAACCCAAGCAACAAAAAATAACAAACAAAAGAGGTAGTATTGATCAAAAAGGATCAATCAACAAGCGTAAATGCCAGGTGCTGCCCCTGGGGCGGAGCAATGCCGGACACAGGCACAGGCTGGGCGACGAGGGCCTGGAGCAGCTCCGCAGAAGGGACCCGGGGGTGCTGCCGACAGCAGGCTCAGCGTGAGCCAGCATCTCTGAGAAAAAAAATAAATCATATATATATAATTATATATATAATATATATATACATATACACACATACACCAACCAAAAGAGGTACAGTGTAACAAGACTTCAATCGTGCTTGTGAAACAAGCTCAGCTACAGCCACTTGAGTTTTTGAAAATGTAAAACATTACCAAGTCTTCTATATATACACAACACTGTTATACCAATAAAAGAATACATTTCTGATCCACCCGATTTTAAAAGAAAAATAACAGCAGATTGTCATGGAAGTCTAAGATTTTTTCCCAGTTTTAATAATGTTTTATGTAAAGGTTGCAACAAATGGAAAGACTTTTAAAAGGTTGAAAATTATTTCTAAAAGAAAAAGTTAGGTTAGAAAAACAAGACATACCCTTTTAGAGGTACAGAGAGACAGGCTTTCGCAGTTGCATGGCCTGTGTGTTTTCCTTTGTTACTCATTAATAACTTTATGATCATTGGCCTGTGACAATTAAGCTTCAGGAAAATCTCTAAAATAGAGCTGCCAAACTAGCTCAGCACAGCCAAGGGTTCCGTGACTGCAAGCAGCCTCTCAAGCCGTTTGCTGCCCAGCGCAGCCCAAAGCCACGCGCTCTGCTAGGCTGAGAGTGGCTACTGAGAAGTGTGGTGGCTGCGGGACTTCGGACCAGCACGCCAGCTCGCCTCCCAAGTGCCACTTCTTGTCACTGTAAGGCCAGAGCTGAAGGAGAGGTTTGTGGGTGGAAGCATGGGACTCGAGCAGAAAAAGAGAAGAGAGCCAAGGCTAGCATGTAACAAAGCCACGGGAGACCTGACTGCGTTGGTTTTGCTCATAATGCAACTACCAGTTATTGTGAAAGGTTTTTCCTTTCAGAGGCATTATGTATTTCATATTATTGCAGACTGCACTCATCTGACTCACACAACGCATAATTTTCACACCTAGTTAGAAGTGTGCAAGCCACAACAGTTTAGTCGATGATGATACGTTTAGAGAGCATAACTATCCTATTAGAACTCCAACTTTTTCACCTAGAAGTGAATATTAAGTTAGAAATACTGTAAAAATACTGTTTAGTTTTCATCTAATTAGCTTCCTCTGGAAGGAAAAAAATAGACTGAAATCTATTTTTTTTTCCTATCCATGCAGAAATATACTATTTAGTTCCCCAAATAACTATTTATGTTTTCAGCCCAAAGATAATGACTGATCTGTGATAAGCAAATTCTTTACCTCCCTAAAAACCAATGAGCAAAACATGCCCAATTTTTTGGATAGGATACACTTTATTGTGTTACTATTTTTCTCGAGCATGGGCACCATTATGTGCCATAACTTCAAATTTTTAAAATAAATATCTAATACTCAACTTTCATTACATCACACAGATTTTTAGAGTCAGTAGGCATATGACAAAAATAAATGTGGAGAGGAAATGAAGGTATTTTCTAGAACTATTTATAGTAATCCAGTCATGTAGAACTGATTGTGTTTCCTCCTATATTGAAAATACACAGACAGATGCAAACAGAATAGATGTCATCAACTTTCAGCTTACATCCAATGCAAAAAATACTAGGGAACCACCCCAGCAAGTACACTAACACTGCTTTCAGTTTACACAGGGAAAGAAAACTTTACTGCGACCAAATCTTGAAACTAACAATTTGTATAGATAATCACATATCTCTGCAGAATATATTCACATATAAAAAAACTACAAACGATTAAACTCATTTTCTTACGACTTAAATTTCCACATTGGTACGACATTTATTTTAATGAAAGCACTTAGATGCAAAGCAAATTGTTGGCAACATAAAGTTGTTTTGTGTTTTTTAATTAAAAGAAGCTGTAAAGCATAATTATAACCTAAAGTTTCCCCCAAATGTCTGGAATCTGGCCAAGAGCTATTGGTTTCTCTAAGATTTAAGTGTTTTGAGCAACAGAAGATGAATTCTGAACAGGGATAGCTAATACTTTGCATTACGTCTTTGGTAAGTTATGTTTTTTTCTACCTGTCTACCTATTCATTTTAAAATTTGTTAGCTTTAGGGTCAAAAGGGCACTCTAATTTACATGGACAAACTAATCCAGTGGACAGGCCACCTGAAATTGGTTAGTTCAAGGGTAAATTAAAGACATACTTGGTTCCTTTCCCATTTCTTCTCATGTTCCAAGGCATTTACAGAGAATTTAATTGCAGTGGTTCCATCATACACAATGTTTAATGCCCTGAAATTCCCCTTTGTCAAGAGGGCATGATCATGGAAGATACTAATACACCTCACTACATCCTGGTATTCTTCCAGGAACAGCAGAAAGAAACTGTGTTATGAGACTGGACCAGATATTCACCCTCTTTCAGTCTTTTGCTACCCTGCTTACCTGTTATTTGCCTGTTTGAGGATCTCCACAAGATCTCACAGCAACAAGTCCGGAACTCTGCTTCACTTGATTAACTTTGAATTTAGCTTTGAAATTTTTCAATACTATACCAAACCCATCTCTAGTGCACACGCTTACTTCAATTCAGGCTATTTCTTCAATTCACTGTTATGAAAATAATTCATTAAACTCAGATTGGCAGCTGAAAATCATATACATATGATTCATTAGAAATATTTTGTTCAGAAGCAGGTGGTGCACATGCAGCAAAATTTTAGTAATGTTCAGTAAGAATCAATTCCACAATGTGGTATTTCCTCTGCATTTTGTAAAACAGGAAAATAAAGGCAACAATTATCCCTCCAATGAGAACATATGGGCAGATTTTAGGGGAAAAAAAAGGTAACCAGACACTCAGTTCACATCAAAAACAAAGCCTCCCCCATCCACAATGCTGTTTATTCAAACTACATTTATTCAAGCTATATTTATTCAATCCATCTACATCGGAATTTACATCAAGATCCAAACCATCCAAACATTTCCACCATGACCATATCATGGCTTACCGTCACCACTGAGAACCTCAAGAGTTCTACCAACAAAATAATCACATATAAATCCAACTTGGGAAAGCAAGAAGGCCACGGACATGACCCTCAAAACATATCTTAAAGGTTTCAAGGGAATCTACAAACTATTCCTAAGTTTCTTTACCAGATCTCTCAGTGAGAGCCCATCACGCTTAGCTTCAGAGTGCTTCAGTAAGTACAAGACACGCTTAGTGCATGTCAAGTACATGTCAAGACATGCTTCCATTTAAGAAGAAAAATTCTTTTGTATTAACTAGTACCCCACTAGAATGTAAGGAGTATAATATATATATACACACACACATATATACATAGGTTACATATGTTCCTTTGGATACTTTTTTGTCTGTCAAGTATACAATCCAAGACTCTTTTAGCTGTCTTTAATAAATACACCAGAAACTAGAAATAGCTAAAAGTAGGCAGGATTTTAACAACTGGCAATACTAAACACACTTCAGGATATTTCTACCTCTGCTTAACTAGCAATTCAGCATGTTTCTAAAGCAGTGAGGATCACGTTACTTGCTCTGAATACGTGCACATTGTACTACACAACTAGGTTTCATACCGATAATTCAATTTATAATTCTGAATATAAGTGCTGGGTGTTTTGGAGGGAAGAAAGAAGGACAAGGACCACGTTACATTCTGTTCTGGCTTAGAGATTATTTCTGGATGCAGTTTATGTTGCATTTATCTGTTTAGTTATCTTAAAGAATACACTCAAAATCCCCCCCTCAACAACTGTTTTTTTGTTTTGTTTTGTTTTTATTTTTTTATTTCAACAGAAAGTTGAAACAGAACAGAAGTTCTGTTCTTCTGGGTGGTTTAACAGTAACAAGAAACAAAAAACACCTGAGACAAACTCACGGAGTAAAACTAAGAGCAGAAGTCAAACAACATCCCCGCAGTATACCACCTATCATCTTCTGCTTGCAGCTCATCAGTGTAGCACATTGTTCAGTCCTTTCAAAAGGTTCAGAACACACTGGACTTGTGACACATTAGATTGACAGACTGGTCCTTAACACTCCAAATGTCACATCAGAGCACTTATGCTATTTTAAGTCACACAGACAGACAACAAAATTAATTGTTTGTTGCTCTCCACTTGGCAAAGATAACAAAGGGTATGTTTGAGGAAAGCCATCAGTAGCAGAATGGAAAGAGAGGTTTTAAAGAGCCCCTAATAACTTGTTCTTCAAATCCCTCATTAAGGTTGATCTTCAGAGTCTAGATCAAAAGTGCCTAGACATGTTCTCACCAGAAAGGTCTTAACTTCATAATTCATTCTCTGCACTTGAAGTTCATTGACTTTAGGTACAGAATGTAAGCAAACAGATGTCTTATGCTGCTAGGAATATGCTGATGACTTAGAAAAATATAAACCCAGAGGGAGCAGAGGATTCAGAAGTTTCACTGGACCCAAGGGAGAGGGCAGGAGAAGAGAGAAGGGAGGTAGTAGGCAACAACACCTACACATACCACACCTTCTGAAATAAGAACACAAAAGAACAACATGAACGTCTTCAGCTTTCCATCTGATTTATCAAATAGAAGCTATTAAAGAAAGCATTTCTCGTTCAAGAGTAGCTGCTAAGAAGGTAAGTGAATAAGATGGACAGCTGCAAGATACCTGCTTACCTTAAGCAGGTATGAGCCCTGTGTTGCTCAATCAGTAGAAGGTATCAGGAGAATACGTGGTGGGCAAAGTGGGGGGGTAAGTCTTTTATTAACAGGTGGAAACCTTGTTCTATTTTAAACCAACTTCCACAGCAGTACTGCATGCTTCAGGTGTACAAAAATCTACATGCAGAGAAATAACATTTTTTTGAGAACTTCAAAATGTAAAATATGTAATAACTTCTTACAATCAAGCATAGAACCACAATGTGCCAGACAGCTTTTACTTATTTATTTGTTTCAAAGAGAAGACAACCCCATTTCTTTTACAAGCCAGTGTTGTCAGCCCCCGTCCCCCAAGGAGGTGGAGAAGGTCCACGCTGGTTGGGTCGCAGAGCCGGTGGCAGAGGGAGCCCAGAGGAACTCCACCACTCGAAAGCTGTGCCTGCAACACACCTCCCAGCAACAGAGTAAGGCTTATTAATCAAGCTTTGATGGATAAGAAATTTGTTTGCAGCTGTGACAGGTCGCTTATCACCCAAAAGTACGATCCTCAACTGTTTTGCTTAAAATTCTCCCCCTTCTTTCTTCTCATATTTTCTTAATATTTCTAAAATGGTAATTTAGTCTAATAGCAAAGATTTGCAAATATAGTATTAAACTGCAGTCAAGTTCTATTTAAAATCAAAAGCATATTATAACAAACCACGACTCATTATCTTCACACAGTACACATATTTTGCTATCAACAACAAGATTAGAATGGTATGATGTCTGGAAGGCATATCCAAAACAATAATCTAAAAAAGCAGCTTCTCAGAAGCCACAAAAAGCATTAGGGATCTAAATTCATTAGCTGTAGCTTCTGCACATGAACACAAGCGTCCTGGATCTGACCGGGAAGCAGCTTAACTCCTGCCTCGCCTTGCCTCCCTTGTGGCATGCTCCAAGCATAACCAGCACCTTTTTCCTGGAAAGAAAAACAGGGGAAACCAGAGCAGATCCCACTTTTCCCCTCACCTTTTAACTGGCCCACAATGAAGACACAGTGAACATGAGATTCGGGCCCCACAGTCTGCAGGTATTCAGGCTCCTGCCCATCACAAAGAGCCCTCCCAGTCAGCTATCCTTTAATTTGGTTGGGGCACCTTTCTCCCCTTCCATTTGAAGCTGGACCTGGTTCACACAAAAAGGAAAGGTTGCCTTGGACAGAGTTGAACCAAACCAGAAAGGGTCCAAGCCTGATGCCTAAGAGTTGGCAACACGTTCATGTCTCTTCATACTGTTTTATGGTCTTTTTATTTGTAATCTTTAGTCATCTCTGTTAAAGAAAACAAATAAAAAAACACAACATACACAGGCTAGGGAGCAGAGACTGGTATTCCAGTTTCCTTACTCTGAGGTCACTGCAGTTCAATGATTAATGCAGTATCAGAGAAGCTCCTACGTCTTGCATTATTGAAGTAGAAACACTGTGCAGCCAAAATAAACAGCGGCAGTCCTCCCAGCTGGACTGCTTTAGACTTTGACGCTAGAAGATGTGCTAAGCCTATGCACAACTAGATTTTGAGGTCTCCTACTTCTTGGATGAAAGCTTGAATAAGCACAAATACACACCAAACACATTTCAAGAAGAACATTTTGTAACTTCAGCTTTTGGTTTTGAATCAAGTGGACGGATGTGCTTGATGTTTGGCACCTTGATTCTGACACTTGAGCTCCGGACCATACCAGGAATTCAAGCTTACTCCTTTGCTAGTGGGTCATTTTAGGCAAATATGCTCAAAACATTTTGTAAACAGAATTTCAGAGATGTTTAATTCAATTTATTGGACCACTCTTTCCTAATTTTGTGTAACACAATGCACAGATTGGAAATTGCATGTGGCTGTTCCTGGGTCTCAGCTCTAGCTCACAGAGCAGTAAAGTAGGAGTACATTTTTATAAGTTCAGAGTCTGTATATACATATGAATATGTATGAAGTTTATATTCTTCTATATATGAAGAAATACGAAGTTTATATTCAACTTGAGTCAGTATATCCAATTTCCTTTAAATCTTAGCAAAGCTCCTCCTTGTGCATCTCCTCATAATACTGTTGACATAATTTGTGAGTTAGTAAAAGAAAACAGTTCTACCACAAAAAAAAAATCTCTCTCCCAATTCTCTATCCTAATGAAGGGTGCACTGGTATATGTATTTAATATCCATGTTTTAAAGATAATACTGACTGCTTTCTGCTACAACAGCTATGTTAATGCTTTTGTAAATCATGTCTTCCTTAGTTGTAGCTTTCCCCTGCTGCAAGACCCAAACGTGAACTCATTCAGAAGAAATTCAGACAGGTTTCCTTTAAAAAAATTAAATGGCAAAGAAAAAGCCATGAATTCCCATTCTCTCCCTGTCAACAAGGTCAAAAATTTCATACAATCCGAAAGAAGGATAAAAATTAATCCTGGGGGTTTTACGTTGTTCCTCCTTACTCACCCTGAAATAGGAAAACTATGAGCTTGAACTCCTGAACAACTGCAGTATATTCCTGGTCTAGACAGGTCTCAGCAGAAAGAGCTTTAGAATGATATGGGCTATCAGTAAAAATCCTCTCCCTGTTCCCCCCCTGCCTCCCCCAGGAAAGGTCTGGGATCTGAATCATTTTAAGGAAGTTTGCCTGTTTTCAACTGCAAAAGCAATGAGTATATTGTGCATGCTTAATGGTGGTCAGATGCCTAAAGTCCTCATCATTAATCTGGAGGTAATAGGAAGAAAAAACAAGAACAAAACAAGACCAGAACAAACCAAAAGACACCCCTACAACTGACAACTTAATAATACTGACTGCGAGCGCTCTCTCCACAGTTCGTACTCATTCTCATAGACAAAATACAAAATCCATACCCACCTAGATTCCCTGACCAAAAAAAATAACCCAAAAAAACACCACTCCAGCAACAAGTACACAAAAAACAAGGAAATAAACAGACTGTACACATCTGCTGAGTGTATTTGAAGTCCCACATTTATCGCAACTGCTGATAGGGGGTAGAAACAGAGAGACACTCACACTGAAACAATACTTCTGACTTAAACTGACTTAAGCTTTTGAATGATTTTCTGTCCATTATCACTTTTGCCCCACACATAGCTTTTGTAGAAAATAAGCAAGCTTAAATTGAGGAACCAATATACTGAATTAAGACTGTGATGACAACCTATGATGAACACAGTTAACTATAACAACATCAAAGTGTGTGCTAATTCTTACAGAAACACTGCACAAACTTTTCAAATTGCTTGTGTTGTTCCAAGGCAGCCCATGACTTTTAGGAGGGCTTTTCATCCCCCCCCCCCCCCTTTTTTTTTTTTTAAACTATCTAGTATTTTTTTATATCATGTCATGGGACATCCTCATAACAATGGCAATATTACTAGAACAATTTACTAAAACATACAAAAAGCATAAAGTGAAATGATCATGGTCACCCACCCACCCCAAACAAACAAACAAAAACCCTGCTGGGGAAATTATACGTATAGTAATCCATGGTCAATGTTGAGAGCAAAAGCTTAGTTTTGACTGATGGAAGAGAGAATAATTTCAGAACTGACTCCATGCAGCCCTCATTTGCAGGGGGAAAGCAGCATGAAAAAGCTGAAGATCATTCATCTGCATGAGCAGAGATCAGAAAGTACATTATATTTTTTGGCAAGCACCAAGGATGTGTTATGGCAAAAGGAGATGAAATAGCACTGAAGTGCAAAACAATTGCCTGGATAAATCATCTGTATCCTTTAAGTTCTTCGGCCCTTACTGAAAAGGTTATAACTAGCGTGTCAAGAAAGAGCAGCTAAGGAAAAAACACCTTTATGCACCAGGTGACAAGCCACTCTTCCTGTTGATGCCTACAAAGTAACTGACCTGAAATACTCGTGAAACACAGAAGGTAACCTTCTTGAGTTTCTTTATACTACCTAGAAAAAAAAGAAAAAAAAGGACAATGATTCTCAGGCAGCGTAAACAGATAAAAAGGGGTAAAGTATTTTGTCTTCATCTACTGAAAAAATACACCAAAACATTTGCCAGAGATAGGGAGGGATGTGTGTAAAATCAGCTCAACATAACATTTCCTTTAGAGAAAATTAACAGCGATTAACATCTGTGTAAGGCTGAATGACTTCAACCAGACAAACAGTGATTGCATGGGCTAATGACTAGGGCTCTCTTTGGAAAGAATGATGTTCGAACTATGCTGTAAATTGCTAAAAGACAGACTCCAACCTGAATTTATCATTTGCCAGGACAGCAATTTACACTCCCAGAACACATTCTCCACCACTTTGTTTTTCAGTTAGCTGTAGCCATAAGTTCATCTCATAACTCTTTTAACCCAAGTCTGATTTTCCTACATATCTTGAACAATTTTCTTTGCATCATAAAGCAAAGAAGAAGAGATTTAACGACCAGCATAAGTTGGGAGATAAAGTTTACAGCCAGCATTTGAAAATCCCTAGTCTTACACTACATTTTGCTATTCTTACAATAAGCAGCCAGTATTTTCCTGTCTTATATTCCAACCACAAATTGCTTTAAGAATGCTATACAGACCAACTTCAACAGACTAAGGCACTACATGCATAATATCGTTGTGCTATGTATGGGAGTAAAATTGTCAGAATCCAGGTGTCAAAAGCGAGCAGAACACTATAAACAAAGGTTAAAGATACCACAATGACTATGTAAATACATCATTATTGAACAGTCACGTCCAAGAAATGCCGGGATCTTTCCTGAGGATAAGTTTTGAGTGCAGGGGGGTAATAAGGGAAAGGGGGAAAAAAATGATTTTAAGCATATTCTATTTCCATCGCTATTTGTAAAGTTTAAAATCAGTAGGACCAAACCTCTCAGGAGCACTTTGGAGACCTGTACACTCAGAAAGTGGCTATTATATATCAAGTCAGAAGGCAGTTAATATGAAAACCAGGAACGCAACTCCAACCAATATTTTCTTAGAGGGCTGGCAGCAAACTGTCAGATGCATGTGTGACCTCAAAACAACCTTTTGCCAGATGCCTCTTTAACCTCTTACAATTACATCAATTTCTAAAAAGACTGGTACATTTTACCATTTTCATCCTTTGGTTATGCAAATTAAGAATATGTGCTTAAAAGACTGATTAAAAGTGTTTGTTTCTGTGCATTTTCGTCTATCTTAAAGCCCCAAAATAATGATCTCTAATACACCAGCAAATATTTAAAATTATTCCCTCCCCCCCAAAATAAAACTGCTATAAAAGTTAAACAAAAAGTATTTATCTTCTTTCTTTTCCCCTTCTATGAGTCAAATTCAAAACCAGGTAAGTCTGAGATAGTTGCGAATTAAGGGGCCAACCATCAAGAAAATATAGATATCATGTTAATGAATTTTACCATTTTTAATTAAATAATTTTTATCGTAAAAAGTATGTTATACATCTCACATTGCAATCATAATGACTCACACTATTCATATTCAAAAACTGTCTGTATACTAACATTTAAAGAAAGGCATTTTTGCAAATTTAAAATAAAAAAAGAATTAAATACATATCATAGTTGTGTTTTCAGGGGCTCAAACCTTAGAAAGCAAAAAGAGAGAAATGTAATGAAATGAAAAGTAGGTCATGTATACTAAAGTGCTAAGCATTCTAACATCTGATCTGTGGCTGAGAAAACTATTTTAAAAGCTAGAAGTACACAAGTAAACGAACAATTAAACAGTCCTTTGTCAACAAAAAGTACACTTTGATGAGGCACTAAAAAAGATTTCCTGCACTGTACAGAATCTAGGGAAAAATATTCCCTTTAAGAAATATCCCTACTTATACAGCAGAACAATGAATTTCAGTTGTTCTGTAACCCAGTTCCTTTAATCTGCGTAAGAGATGCTGACTGAGTTCACTCAACCAAATCACTACTGCCTTTCAGAATACAATCAACACATGCTTTTCAACAGTATTAATATAGCATGAAGCTTGTGCTCCTAATTATTCATGTTTTTGCATTCTGTTTTTCCCCCTGCTGTAAAATATGCAAATTTACTTCTTTGTGTTATTTAGGTCCCACATGGGCCTCAACAGATCTGCTTGGAAGGAATTACAAGCCAACATCTAGATACATGCTGTCAACATTTCAAGCTTCATTATTTTTATTAGTTTGGAATGCCATTATAAATTTGATATTAGGTTTTAAAAAGCTTTTTATAAATCTGATGAAAACCTACAGTCTAATAAAATGGTGTCCTGATAATTACCACTACGCGACTCTGTGTGTACGCGCGCGCGGGCGGGCATCCGAACGAGACAGAGAAAAGCACTACAACTGCTGAATACAAGAGAAATCACCATCTAGCGGCACTCTTGAAAAATGCAGTTTGTTTTTGTGAAAAAATTAGTACCCAAGAGGATTAGTTTGACTTCATTACTGAATGAAGGGTAGCCATTACCTCCTTATGCAGCTAGAGATCAGTAACAGGAGAGGACTGTTTCTGAATTCCTCCCCCTTCCTTTTCAGTCAACTCTGACTAAAAATTCAATGCCCTGATGAGCTACTAACTATTTTTAAGCATAAAATCCAGAAAGCAGCACTTCAAGAAACAGGTCACTTAATACAGCAACTTCTTGGAGTGCACCAAAAGCATTCACTTACATTGGCACAGGCTGACATACAAAGTATTCTTTAGATAAAAAATATTAGAAGATTTCCCCAAGATCTCAGATTATTGTAAAGACAGTATTAAATATCTATAAACCTAAACAAGAAAATGTAAACGGCAGCTTGTTTTTTGGAAAACTGCAAGGTTGGAAATAGATACACAAACACTTGCTCTTATATATAAAAAAAACATAACATAAGCCCAATGATGCAGAAAGTAAAAGGACATTAAGCCACTGCTTTTTTCCAACTGGTACAAAGCCTTCTGTATTTCTTAAATGTAATAGTATATTTTAAAACACTGCAGCATCCCAGCCCTCCTTAGTAGCACCACTAAAAGCTCATTAAATATTAATGAAAAACAGTGTAGAGATTCAGAGGAATCTACTACACATTACTGCCAACTCAGAAAACAAACAGCAGCAGCAACGCTAAGATCTTACAAATCTCTCTTGATGCATTTCATCTCTGAGGTGTACACACAAGGGAGAAACCAAAAAGCTATTTGAATTGTACTAATAAAATAGTATGGAAGTAGTCCTTTGATTTGGAAGGGTCAGTATATTAAATTTCCCTTTCATAATATACTCTTGAAGATTTTAAAACTGCAGATTTCTCTCAGAAGCAAATATTTAAGAAATTCTTCAAAATGTATGTAGAGATCTATCTTACTAAGATCAACATGTAAACAATAAAGATTTTATTTTAAGACCTATTTACATATTGGGCGACCATGTGGGTGTCCCTTAAATCAAACACAATTTAACCAGTTCTTCCTTCCACAATATAATGTACCCCAAAGAATATCTGCACATAGAATAAATTAATGGGAACACAGAAATGGGGAAGGGAACAATATATGCAATATTGCTCTTCAGAACAACAGAGACAAGATTTCCAAAACTAACGACTGACTGGTGTTGATCATTTTACTATTTCACATCTTCAATACAGAAGACTTCCCGATTTGTTGTTATTTTGCAATATAACTACAGTTAACACGGGGAAACATTCAGGTGGCTGTAAACCATACCTTTCACAATCTCATAGCTGGATGATGATGCTCCCGCCTACAGATGAGGATGAGCCCATACGAAGGAATTATAATACTGAATTAACTCTCAGTAATACATCTACTGAATACATCAGAGGAAGGTTCAAGTACTTCACTACAGATAAAACCAAAGTTTGAACGCTCTGCAGAGATTGGCCTAAGCTAGGAAGTCATAACTGACTACCAAAATTTGGCCACAAGAATATCTACTATCATAGTTTATCAAACTAGTTGTGTATTCTTTTTGCATCCCCTTACGTTTCTAACTCAGTCTACATTCAGTAGTGACTAGTTCTACAATACCTTGCTTCTCACAAAAAAAAATCTGATTTCTCCACCTTTCTCTTTTCTTCATAACACAGAAGCATTTGCCTTATACTGCATTTGACCTCACAAGATGAAACACGGTAGTTCCCACCTCCTTTTCTGCGAGGTGTTAGATGTCAATGCAACTCCAACCACACTTGTTTTGTTGAACTCCTTCTCTTCAGACATCAGCATTGAAACTGAAGATACACAGTGGTTAATTCAACACACCAGGACTCACTTAAATATCACAAGTCCTTCTCCTTAGTGGGAAAAGATTTCAAAACACCTTTTTTTTGTCTATGACTTTGTATTCTCTTCAGAGGAAAATTAACACGCAAAAATCATGCTTACTCCAGTAGTAAGAAACAAAAAAAATTTTGGATTAAGACCTGTTTGTTTAGTATTTCCTTATGTCCTCCAAGGATCTAGGAGAACACAGTAGAGAAAAGGGAGGCTTAGAGAACAGACATATCTTTAAGGTCCTTTTCAACCCATGCCATTCTATGATTCTATGATTCTATGTCTTCATCTTAAAATTCCTATCGACCTTTCTCACCATGGTCATAGCCTCTGTGGCTGTTAATAGTAATTCTGTTCAGAATCCTATGCCTGGCCATTTTTCCTTGGGTACTTACTCTTGAATCTTTGAAAAAGTCTACATCAGAATTGTTTAATCTCAGAAAAAAGACCTCTAGGTGACAGTCAAGTGCTCCCTGAGAGTCAGTAATAATAGTCCCGGTCAAGTGTTTGATATCTCCACCTGAGACTAAGAGCACACCTCTGAAACAGTAAACACTCATTTGTCAGTATTGGAAACCCATGTTAATTTATATCTAAAAAAATAAAACAGGAAACTGTCTTAAGTACAAAAAGAAACAGAAGTTAGATACATTTATAAATCAGGCTTCTCAGTATCAGCAATTGAGCTGTTTCTCCAAGCCATTTACTCCACTCCAATTTACCACATAAAAAGCCCCCTGAAACAAAACCAACAAAAAAAACCAACAACTCTTAAATCCACGAAAAAGAATGTTCTTTAAAACACAAGTAAAAATAGATAAAACAGACTTGGAAGTTGGGCATGGTCAAGGAGCTCCTCCAAATACTAGGAAGTCAACGCTGTTCAGCTCCAAGCGCACCCATCAGGCTCTGCAGCCTCTTCCCCAGCTCCAGGGGTCTGGCTGTCTGTGCCCAAGAATGGCACTGATGTAGTAGAGCGTGAGCACATGGATCGGGATCTAGGCAAAGAGCTGCGGGAGAAAAAGTTGGCAAAAGCCTCATCTCAGGTCTTTGGTCCTTCCTGAGCTACCCCGCAGGGACATCTGAGCCTGCCTGTGCCCCTTGGTGACCCCAACATGCTGGCATGACTTCCCAGCCTGACCTCAGGCCTGCCTCATCACTGTGGGCTTGTCTGGTGATCACTGGACTCTCAGCTGGCTTTGGTCACTGTCACCAGACCTGCTCTGCTCTCCTTGCTCAGGCAGCATGGGACCATGTCCCTCCTTGGTGAGGTCTCTGCCCGTGCCTGCCTCTCCTCTCGTCACCTTCGCCTGGCTGCAGGCTCACCTGCCTTGTGGAGCAGCCGCCCTTGCTGCTCTGCACGCTGGCTTATTTCCAATATTGCTGGAAGAGTAACCAAGACTCTGCACATCAGCATCTTAAAATAAACCTGAAAACAAAAGGAACATTTCACAGTGGTTTTTGAAGAGAACATACGGAACAATATCCTGCAACAAGTGATATTTCAGTTGTCTTCAGGCAAAAAACCACTCACCACCCATCCCAGTGGAACCATCAGCATCATGTGGATATTTGCAGTTTCTGACCTTCTTGCCAAACACACGTGGAAACAGCTGCTGTCTCAATTTTTCAATTCCTGATCTTCAAGTCCTGATTGGACTACCAATCACATGCATCTTTGATATCTGATGGGAGATTTTCAGCTGTGTGCCAAACCAACACACTAGCACTAATGTTTTCTTCTACATGGCTAGCAAAGAGTAGATGGTAGACTGGGATTTATTTTGCATAATAAAAGCCACAAAACATGAGAAATTCCTTAAAAACAGCTACTCTTCAAGAACCCTAGGTAACTCAAAACCAACAATGGCATTCAGAATGTTAACTTGAAAAGCAATTTGTGATGATCAGGCAAACCCTTGAAACATTTTTCATATCTCTGCATTTGATTCACCCTTCCAAACCAATTGCATGTGTTGTATGTATTTCATATTTTCCCTTTTCAGAATAATAGCTCTGCTTGTTACAAAACAAGCATCACTGTTACAGATTTACAAAGAGATGAGATGACCAGTTACTGGAAAATGGGTGAACTGGTAGTTAGGCATAAAAATGCTTCAGTTTCTGGTATAAAACCACATTTTATATTTATTATATTGATTTTGTAGAGAGTGAATTACTAATTCTTTTTTCTTAGCTCCCTTGCAGGTAGTGTTTTCTCCCCAAAATTAAAATACAGAATTTCTTTGAGCTACTATGCTGCAAAGTTGTTTTTTGTTGCTTCTGATGTTTTTATGAGTTGTCCTTCTAGCAGAAGAATTTAATTTGGATATCGAAATTCCAAATGTATTAATATTCTACAAGTATATTTTTGGAATATTGAAATACATAACAGCACTTGGAGGAGTTATGAAAAATTAGAAAAAAAATCCTCAAGATTTCACAGTGATAGCTCTGGTCGTATTTTCTCAATGAAGTGTTGAACCTCCTTCCTCCCTTTTCAAAAATCAGATGACACAGAAAGAAATAAAATAATTAAGTATTGTAAGGAAAATTATACTTAATTTTATCTGTGTTGAATTGTGTTTCCAAGTACTCTCATTACAATACTATATAGAGTTCTTTTACACTTGTAAAGGACATGGTACTTGATTCTTTCTTGATAAGTCTCTGAGACTTCCAGTTAAGATTCCTTGATGCCCTTATTAGTGGTGCACAGTATAAACAACCTTGCAAGGGATTTGTGACAGACAAGCTTCTCCTGCCTACAAAAGTGGAAATCAGGAGCAAGCATCCCCTGAAGATGTATTTTTCTTCTTTTTTTTTTTTTTCCATGAAAGGGAAGCAAAGCACTTCCACCCTTGTCCACAGAGTATTAGTGAACAAGGCTTTTTGTTCTCATATGCTTCGAATGAAAGACTGGGTTTAAGAACCAACCTAAAACATATGAAATTTAATTCTTACCCCCTTTGAGACTGTTCAGTGCCTAAAGCAGTATTCACATTAATAACCTGGAGATGCAGTTCTAAAGATGGCTGTCCTATAATTACGACTAAGATTATCTACAGACTTTTAGTGCTGGTGTTCTACAACACTTACATCTAACTTTTAGAAAGTTTCAATACCTCCCATCTGAGCAATAAAAAGCAAACTAGCAGAATAGCTGAGGTTTTTGGACTGTCACTATTCCTAGACAAACAAAACTTCTACGTATCTACTTACATGCTGACCTATAATTCTGCAACTGCCTCTACCCAGCAAGATAGTGATCTGCTCAACTGATGAGACTGACAATAATTCTTTTGCCAAGTAAAAGTTCGTTAGGATGAAAAGACAATCTATTCTATCACAATCTGCAAAATTAACTGCTGTCCAAGCAAGAAAACAGTAAATAGAAATAATGGAAGATTCAAGCATAATTGATAATTCCTCAGTTTATATTTAAGAGATTAATTTAATATGAATTTATATGAACAAAGTTTAAATAGTCACTGACAGCATTTCGGGAAAAAGGAATGAAGCTAAATTAAATACAGAATTGGGACACCGATCGGGAATTTGGGTGTCCCAACTGGGACACCAACTGGGAATTTGCACAGCTCTCTGCCTATTGCAGAATGTGAAACTAAATAGTCTCCAAATTTTGGGGGGGATGATGGTGTATCTCCTTTGACCTTTCCACAATGCAAGTGCTGGAGTGATTTGATATAGCCATCAAAACCAGGGTGAGTAGACAAGTGCAGATGAAAACAGTCCAATGGAAGACAACCGTTCAACTTGACACTACAGGGTCACATATGCAAAACCAGATCTATTTTTAACTATTGTTAGGTTGTTGGGGATATTTGTTTTAATGGAGAACTATTACAAAGAATGTAGGTAAGTTCTCCTAAGAATGAGTTCCAGTAGTCTCTCGTATTGTTAAGATTTTGATAATCCAGAGGCGCTCCTGACTTCAGAATGCTCAAGCAGCACTTGCATAGATAAACACTGCAGGATTCCTGATAAGAACAACTCAGTAAATTAAAGCAGCAGAAGCTGAAAATTAATGATGACAGTTTTACAAGGAGGAAAACATAAATTTTCAAAACAAGAAAAAGAAAAGGATCCGTTACAGCACAACAACAATAAATTCTATATCTCCTGCATGCTTGAGTCATCCTACAGGACTGTGAAAGAGCTTACTTAAAGCTGCAGATTTAGCCAGTTCACAGGTGATTTCACACTTCAGATTAAATTTTGAATAACAAAAAGACTGATGAAAATTAAGCAGTTTAGGGTTTTAAAACTAATCAAGAATCATGTTCTGAATCAGAACATCTATATTCACCATGTGACTGGCAATACACTAACGTATCTAGCCGTCTGATATAAAAAGACTTTGGGGATAACACCAAAAGGAGGTAAACTAAAAAAGAAACAGTCCTCTAACAGCTGCAGCCAGATATTCTCAACTCTAATCATAAAGCCAGAAGCATCAACTTTGAGGTTTCTTGCTCTGTAAGGTAATAATGTCTCCTTGTTTAAAATGTGAAAGGAAAATAAGAAATTGCATTTTCAATTATCTTGAATAAGAGTTTGTACATATTCAGAAAACAACAAGAAGAAATAAAGTTTCAGCTGTTTAGTCTATGTAATGAGAGCACGCATATAAACTCCTTCAGGAACAATAAGAATTCTGAGTAAGTTTTGTCATGGCTCTTTTTATATTTGGTCTAAGCATCTCAAAGACCTTTTTGCATTTCAAAGATGACAAGAATCATTTCATACAGAAGCATCACTTACCCACAATAACAAATCCATCTGCTTCTCTCTCTGGCACTGTTATCTTCTTTGAATCTTGACTTTTTCGGAAGAAGCCAAACATAGCCTCTTTTTTCTTCTTCTAAGTTGTTATCTAAAATGAAGACAATACATGTTAAATAAATACAAGATAGCAGAATTTAGCATAAGAAGTTCACACCACCCCAAATGCCAAATATTTATGATGATATTTCAGATAAATCTTTATTAACAGATTTGAAACATCAGACATTTGCACGTCAGACAGAGTACCTTGTTGATGTAGCGACTGACTTCAACAGGCAAAAAGAATAAACTACAAAAGGCTTTTCTATGAACTTATGAAGTAGAACTGTAAAAAAAAATCTTCAGTCTTTCTAAAGGAATGTGAAAGAAGGCAACTCCCTTCAGCCTTTATCAAGCGCCTTTCTGTATTCTTCTGCTACTTCAAACTGTTGTTACCCAAACGAACCAGAGTTAGTTCTCAAGTTCCTAAACTCTGAAGCCAAAAACATGATCCTATAGGAAATGCAGCATTATAATGCAGCAGTACTTGAATGAAGCAAATTACACTAGAGATATTCAGTCTTAAGTGTCTGTGCATCAGTTACAAAGACAAAAATAAAAAATAAAAGCATACACAGTATTTGCATAGTATCCAATTTCATTTTCTCAGTTCATAATCTTACAGACAGCTTAACATTTGGGTGTATTCGATTAAGTTACCACTAATTCCCTTAAAAGAAACTGCAACATAGTCAAGCAGTTTTTGATAACAATAATTAATTAACAATAATTTGGAAGATAAGAATCTTCCACACTGGCTAAGAACTGTGACTTCACATCAGCTAGAACAAAACAGGTAACGCATAACATTAACGGGATAAAGGTGTTAACTGTAAAAGATTATGCTCGGTATCTCTCCTCTCTCAGGAGTAGAAGATAATATTAGGCAATTTTAATAGCTTAAAAAGGACAAATTCATCTGAAAAACCTTATGAGGTTTTACAAGATAGCCAGATGGGCCAGCTTTTACCAAATTAAGTCCTATGAATCACATCATCCATTTGGATCAATCAAGAAACATTGTTCTAAGCAAATTCTCTAATTATTCTGAACTCTAAGATGCACTCGAAGTTTCGTTCCTTTAAAAAAAAAACAGTTCTAAGAAAAACTTCATAGGCAAGCTTCTCGTTTCTGAAGACCAAACAGAACCACATAAAGCACGTATTTACAGGTTCAGCTTCCTGAGAGGGCTACTAATGCACCACCACCTACTTTTTATTTTCCACGTAAAGTGCACTACTGAATGCAGCAACTGTAACTCCCCACTGCCTCCTCCAGCAACAGCAGCCCACTTGTACAGAGCCGAGACAGTGCGACAAGGAAAGCAGCGCTGCCCAGCAGAAGCCACTTGGACGTTCGCTCTCCCTGGCAGACAAGTGCCCTGAGTGCTGAAATGACATAAAGCTTTTCTCCACTAAAATACCAATATCAAACAGGGAAAGTCAAATAATGTAATTTTGAGTCCGAAGTAGAGTTTGAGGAGTAGAATCCTGCCTTACTTTGCAGACACATTTAAAGGTGAAGGGACTGACAAACTGATAGCAATGTACACATCCTAACATACAAATCCAGGAAAATCAAAGAGTCAAATCTAAAGAAAAGAGGTATGCTATTATTTTGCACTAACTTTAAAAAAGAATCATTAGGAGCGAACCATGGAAGACTACCATGTAGTGTTTATATTTAAAAATAAAAACAACAAAACCCATGGATTAATTATTTGCCCAAATTCCTCACTTCCCACCCAAGTACCCCTGACACCACGTGTACTTTTTGTGCCCTGGCCAGTGACCTTACTTCACAATCAGCACCGACTATTCACCACGAATAAACTGCCTCACACTCTGCCATTACACGCGTATCAAATACTTCGGTATAGCACATCACAGAAAGTCCTTTATGAAGCGCAAGCATTGGCTTTCAGAACAGTACATAAATAGAATGTTGCAAAAATCAGCAACGATTCAGACCGTGGACTGACACCTAAGAATGAAACAGAGTACCCCAGAGGCTGGCCAGCTACTGCTTGCTTATGCTGACGCAGTGGAATTTCTATCAATCGAATCAACTACACTGATGTACGCAAGAACGCACCAAGCCAACCAGTCTCGGGCATATGGTAATACAAAAAATAAATGTTAATTATCTGCACTTTATTCTTTTGTGCTTGTTTTCTTACCTTAGCATGTGAAATACTTGTATTTCCAGTCCCATGGAGATTACATAGTAGAAACTCCTAATTGCCTCATTTATTCCTTACCTTCCCCCCACACCCAGGCTCAACACATGGCGCCAGCAGCATATTCCTTTTTTAGCCCTTAGGGAATAAGTCTTCTCCTGCTACCAATTAGGGTTGTCAGTCCCATAGTTCAAGTGGTAAAAACCTGTGCTGCAACGCTCAAGAGTCAGGTTTCTGCTCCAATGATGTATGAAGGAGAGGCAGTTGTGGAACAGTTTAAAATGCAATTTTACCTTCTTCCTAAGCACGCAACAAGAAGTAAAATCAACTTGACGCGTATAATCATATAGGTAGCTTTGGTAAAGATTCAGATTCCAGTCAGCCACTTAAGGTGCCAGAGCTGCAGCTGCTCCAGTCCCATTTTTTTCTTTGAGATCTGCAGTATTGTACAGTTTTCAGCTCTATCAGATACTGTTCTCCCTCCTCTCTTTCTTGCACAAAGAAAAGCATCTTACTTGGTATAAATGTAATGTCTGCACAATAGAGTTGTATAGGAAACCGTGAATGTCATCTTTTAAATCCTGGATATTTAACATAAACTTCAGTGCTTTAAAAAAACAAAACAAAAAATACTGCAGGCATTACAATTCAGAATAGATTAACAATCGGTATAGTTTGATCTAGCCAAATAGCATTACAAGCACTTTCACATACTCAATTTTTTTTCCATTTTGTTGACAAAAGACAAGCCTTTTCTCAGTATCCCATTTTTTTTTCTAAAAAGACAAAATTCATCTTATCTACATAAAGCTTAATCTTGGTAGTTTGCAGTTTCTGAAGTAGCTTCTTTCACTAAATTGCACAGCCAGCAGTATTTCTCAAGGAGAAAAGAAAAATGAAAAAACACACATTGAAAGAGAAACAGAAACAGAGCAGAAGTAGCCCATAAACGCAGGCCTCAAATTCCTACCCTGCTAAAACCGCTGGACCAGCAGTAAGAAATAGCATATGTTCTATTTTGGAATTGTGAATGCTGGGGGGCAGTAAGGAATCTGCATCTTAAAAAGACTAGCATGCTTCGTGAGGCCGTTTCCTTCTCTGGGTGTTCACCACCTCAAAACAAAACGTGCACATCACTCAGGTCTGCATGACTGATGCGGAGGCAGGAACGCACCAACTGTTCCTTGCTGTATTTCAGTATCTTTCCTGGACACGATGGTTAACTTTAAACTAAGAGCTGCAAAAGAAAAAGAAAAAAAAAAGAAGAAAGGGGGCACAGAAACAAAAAGTAGAGCTGTATCAAGTCTGGTACAAGTATAGGAAAAGTTCTGGATGGGCACTACTGTGACATTTGTGATATTTGCTCTCTTAAGAATTTTATCAACTGTGGTACTTCAAAAGCAAACATAAATCTCTCCAGCAATGTGAAATGCAACCACTATCTTTCTTGAATTACATGTTAAAAACAGAACAAAGAAACACTGAGCTGAATGGAAACACTCGTGCTCTCGAAGACAAGAGCCCAGTTTAAGCACTTGCAGAATCGGGCTGAATTTTACTACTTGCAGATAAGATGAGATTTCATTTAACAAAAGCTGGGACCAACCGATTTCTACACAAATTTAATTTCAGAGTGAAAATTAAATTTGAAGTTTACAAGTCTGGATGCATGGTCACATAAGCCAGAGAGAAAACCATCTAAGATTTTTTGGCGGTGGTGGTGTTTTTATTTTTTATTTTTAAATGAAGCTGCCAGCACAAAATCACAGAAAACACACCCACCAGAGACAGCATCATGTTTCTGCAGCAATGTCTCCTATATAGCACAGCACTTTCTCCTTCCAGATGGGTTTAATTGTATTTCTATAGGAGACCTGAAATTGAATTCACTGCCTAAAGATAAAAATCTCCCTTGGCAGGCAGAAATATGCAATTCCATTCTCCTCATGTTTCCCCCTCACCAAAAGTGAGCATAATTTTTTCCTTTCTCCAGTCTCAATCGCTGATAGTTAAGAATAACACTTCTGGCACTGCTTCAGTCATTAACAAGTAATAAACTGTGAACTATAACAATTCT
This sequence comes from Anseranas semipalmata, assembly GCA_013399115.1. Taxonomy (NCBI): domain Eukaryota; kingdom Metazoa; phylum Chordata; class Aves; order Anseriformes; family Anseranatidae; genus Anseranas; species Anseranas semipalmata. Next base: position 108,067 of record VXAA01006626.1, read on the forward strand.
GTGAGGCTGCAAGAAATATTTTGTCTTTATGTGAGGCTCTGAGAACGTACATGAGATAGGGAGAAGACGAGTTACAGAGCTGCACAAAGGGGTTAATTTACTCCTGGTCGGTCTCCTTTGACAAGAGATATGGGTGACCTTTGATCCAAACAAATATGTTACGTCCCAGTACAATTTTTGTATACAATAAGCACACGAGCATTTTTAGAATTGCTTTTCAGCTTTTTCCTGCATGTTCACAAGTGACAGGAAAAGAAAGATAATTTAATATTAAGAAACACCAAACATACATACTGAGATAAAGAGAGGACGCTCAGGAATGCAGCAAAACGGAATTGCAGTGGCACTGCTGGTAATTAGATAAATGATGAAGTGAGCTCAGAAAAGATGTAAAACTGATCTTAAAGAAGCAGAACAATTTCATATCTAGCTGTTTGAGCTACATAACCTATAGAAAGAGAAAATAAGAGGGCATCAGAGAAATTCTGTCTTCCGTATTGACACCTGCTGTTATTCATCAATAAAGCAGCAACAAGAAGCGCAAGACTGTACAATTTATGGCGCTGTACAGCCTGCTTGTGACACGAAACCAACCAATTTAGAGTCAAGAACACGCATGTCAAGAAGCTTTTGGTGTCACAGACACCAGACTAAGAGTTCACAGACACACAATAAGAGTTTACAAGCTTCTAGGCTAGTATAAGTTACTATTCGAAGAAGAAAAAACATGACAGATCGTTTCTTTATCTGGCACTAACATTAGTCATATTCCTGTAGTTTATGCTTCTTGAAAGTTTAAGAAAGGAAAATAAATGCCTACAGAAACACAAATGCAAAAAAGGGATATACACTTAACAAAACACTAAGGAAAACATTTTTTCTTAAATAAAATGAGCATTTATTTTTGAAGTTTTTTTTAAAGTTAAAGGGAAGCAGAACTAGCAGGAACCCAAATCACCCAACACCAACGCAACCCAAACGACCATCTTCCAAAACCGCTCGGAGATGCTGAGTCACAAAAAGCAGCCCCAAGTAAATCAGACGACAGAAGCACGGGCGGCAAAGGCAAAGCCAGGAATGAAACAGCGGTACTCGGACCGGTGCCAACACTCGAGACGCTCAAGAAGCTGGAAGATATTAAAATGGAAAGCCAGGCACTCGCTAGGCGCAACACCCGACAGGTACACGCATCCCCCGCCTCAGCCCGCGGTCACCCACCAGCCCGGCCGCCCGCC
>VXAA01006626.1:110024-130843 GCA_013399115.1 Anseranas semipalmata
CTTTTGCAGATCCACCCGACCGGGAAGCTTTTTGTTCTGTCGGACGGGGAAGGGAAGCACGCAACGGTGGAGCTGAGTGAGCCCGTGAGTCGGGGCGCGCTTGGCGTCGCCTCGTGGCGTGGCAGGGGCGCTGCCCTCTGAACCCTGCGTGCTCGTGCCTTCGAGCTTCTGCCGTTCCCGCCGTGTTCCGTTGTCTCTGCTGCACGTATCCCCGAGCTAACTCGCGCAGTCTTGATATCAACGCGTTATCTCGGTGTTTGTCAGTTTGGTTTCATTTTGGGGTGGTCCTGTGTGGAGCCAGGAGTTGGACTCGATCCTCGCGGGTCCCTCCCAGCTCAGGGTATTGTGTGAGTCTGTGGGCTTGGGGCTGCGGTTAAGAGAGAGGTTTCCTTCCTCTTCAGACACACCCCTGTTTGGCTACTTTGTCTTGCTCTATTCACTGCATGCAGTGTGGTGTATTTCACTACGTGTCTTAGCTTCATTTTCCTTGCGCTTTTTCCTTTGTCTCTTTATTGGCCGTCTTCCTATCCCTAACAGAATATTTCGTAGAGATAATCCAAAAAAAGTCAAGAATGCAGTATTCTCAAGAGTCTGTTGAGCTGACCTTTCACTTTCACAGCACTCTTAGAACACTGCTCATAGCATTTCAATAAACTTCGCGGTTAGCTTGAAGTATTCTTCCTTAAAAAAAAAAAAAAGCTATTAAGCATTTCCTGTACCCATTGCATTATAACTAACGTGCAGAAATATTGCTTCCTTTGTTATCAAGTACCGCTAAAGGGCTAAGACCCAGGCATTTTCTTCTATGTACTTTATTTATTTATTTGTTTATTTATTTTGCCTCTGGGAAATGTTGTGATTGAAGGATTATTTTAGTTGTGACACCTTTTGATGGCAAATGGTCTGGCTAAACCGAGCATGTCAGTAGTCTTTCCATCTTTTGCTCTGAATGAGTCATTAAATGCTGGCAGGTCTGTCCATTTTGATACAAACTAATTGCACGCGATACTTTGACTTTCAAGAGTGGAGTCCCGGTGCTGAAAAATGCAGTTTGATCTGGTGAAGAGTTTTGTGTTATAAATGTGAAACTTGCTGTCTTCATTTCCAAATTGCAAGAAAATGTCTTTACTACAAGTTCTGCCCTGTATCTTAACTCTTTCTTGAGCTCACAAAAAGGTTTTCTTTGTTGGATTGTTAAAACATTGGATGTCAGCATCTGACCAATGATTCCCCTGCTTTCCAGGATACAGTAAATGGCTGAATTTCATAAATGCATAGCTGCAATGTTAGGCATTTCACAGCCTGTTCCACTGCTGTCTAAGTATGTAAGGAAGAAACTGGTATGTGCAGAAGTAACGTGCAAGAGTTTGATATTGGAAGGACATTACTGAAATCGTACCACACTCTTGAAATGAATACCCTAAAAAAAAAGTTCAAACTAAATGATTTGGGGTTAAGATAACATTTTTAGCCTTATTTTTTTTTTTTCTTATTCAACCAAAGGCTTGTTATTGACAATATCTTAATATTCTAAACACTTATTGACATGTTACCTAAGAAAGAAGCCATTATGGATGATACTTCCTGAATCTGGAGTACTGGAACTGCTCTCTGGCATGCACAATACCTCCTTAGCCCTTACAGAGTTTTATAATTTACTAAGGTGTGAATGCAGTGCATTAAAATTTGGATTTTTCTGCTCTCTGTGCCCTAGATTAGTCTGTTCAGTGATTAAATGGCACAGGTTCATATACCCATAAATTGCTGTCTTCCCTCTGATGCTTCGTACTTTTCTGTGTTGGTACCAAATTGCCTACTACAAAAACTGTAAATCTGTAAGAGGTGCAAGATTTTTTTATTTATTTATTTTTCCTTTATTTTTCCCCAGTACTAATGTATTACTTCACATGGAACAGAATTTGTTGTAATGAGCACACCTAGATCAAGTGTTGTGCAGTAGAAACAGCAGCTAATTTGGTGATACTAATTTCATTTCTGGTATGTTTTCTAGCTAGATGAAGAGATCTCGGGAGTTCTTGAAGTGGTGGGAAGAGTAACAAATCAGGCAACCATCATGTGCGTGTCATACGTCCAGTTCAGAGAAGATAAAACTCCATTTGGTAAGTAAGGATATATGCTATGACAAACTAATTTTGTGTTCTGAACGTTTCTTCAGTAAGAAGAGAGAGCATGGTTATCCCTTCTTATGGACAAGGTCATTCTTCAAGCTGCCCAATACAGAGTGAACAACAGAAAACGGACACTGGCGTGAGAATTACATATTGAATATGCTGTTTTACAGCCAAACAGTAGGGACTGACTCAAGGCCTGAGCTGATCTAGGTCATTGCCATGGTCTGGTCATTCTCCCAGTCCCAGGTTCTTTGTCTTCCCTTGCCTTGCACTGGACCTTGTGTGATTGTCCAGTTAGCAGGTCTGAAAATAATCCTCCAGAAAGAAAGCAATGTGGCAGGCTTGGGAAAAATGGGGAGGATGAGAGGGTCTGAAAACACTCAGCTGTACCACTTTAAAATAAGCAGCGCTTTAATGCTGTCATTTGGTAGCGGGGAATTTAACTTAAGCTTTTCTTTGCCGTCTTTCAGATCTGGAACTCTACAATGAAGCACTGAAAATTATTCATGAATTCCCTGAATACTTCCCATTCGGTACTGGGAGGAACAATTGATTCATCTTACCATGTATTTAGAGCTTCAGAGGGTACAACAGTACCTTAGCTTTCTTGCCTGACAGCGTGATAACAGTTGCATTACCTTCCAACAAATATACTAAGATGCTGCTGTTACATGTGCTATGTGTGGCCAGCGAAATACTCTCTTTGAAATTGAATTTCTTCAGCAAGAAGCAGAACATTTCTGTGGCTGTCTCAATGTCTGTATATATGTAACCCATGTGCATTCATGAGGAATGTTCTCTTGCAGGATTTGACTTGCTAGAAGTTGAAGTTTTGTACACATCTTTTTTTCTCTTTTTGTTGTTGTTGATAGAGGCTCCAGGATACTTGTCTTCAATACAAGTTTTGTGTTATTTGGTGGGGTTTTAATGTAAAGATATTTTTAAATTTCATTTCCTTTGATATAAAATTATTGAACGTGAGGGGAGAGTTTTATTTTGCATCTTGATAATGGTCACTTCTCCAATAAAAAAGATCTATGTTTAACTACTTATGCCTGTATTATATCTTTGAGTGCTATTTTTAGTGATACAGGGTGATTCCTGTTCTATTTTACCTGACACAGGTAATCTAATTTTAACAAAGTGGAGTACAAGGTACTTCCTTTTGCACTGATGTTAAACACTTGACAGATCTGTGTCTAATTAGGCTTGAGGATTTCAAGTGCTATTATTGAGTTCCTATCACAATCTTCATTCTTGGTGGATGTCAAGGTAGGATTCAGCTGGCACATCACAGAATATCCCGAGTTGGAAGGGACCCGCAGGGATCATTGAGTCTAACTCCTGGCTCCACACAGGACCACCCCAAAATCAAACCACATGTCTGAGAGCGTTGTCCAAATGCTTCGTGAACTCTGGCAGGCTCGGGGCCGTGACCACTGCCCTGGGGAGCCTGTTCCAGTGCCCAACCACCCTCTCGGTGAAGAACCTTTTCCTAACACCCAGCCTGACCCTCCCCTGTCACAGCTCCATGCCGTTCCCTCGGGTCCTGTCGCTGTCACCAGAGAGCAGATGACTTTAATCATATAAACTTCTACACAATTCCCAGTTTCATTAATATCCAGGCTATTTAACAGCACATAGTAGAATTCTTACACCTCTTAAAGTAATACAATCAAAGTGAAATCTAACTTTTGAAATATTGTGAATTAATAAGTAAAATACTTCAAAGCGTTTTAAATAAACCTTTTCTGGATCCATGTTCATTAACCTTTCACAGAAACAGGCTGCAGTTTTAATACTTAGATTTAGTGCCTTATTAAGATTGCCTTATTTATGGTTATCTCCATTTTCAGTCAAGGAATTTGTTTTAAAGATTCCTTATTTATCAAAGTTACCACAAATGACAGCACTACTCTAATTTGTACAAATCACTAGTGGATTAGTTCATCCATCCAGGGGGTGAATGATCGAGTTAACAGGTGATCTATATTTTTTCCCTTCTCTACTTAGAAGATACACAGTGACAAAGTTACTGTCACTGGGAGGTAGAATGACCTCAAGTATGAGTCAGTCTTGTACAGCAAACTAGAACACAATAGCATGCTTTGTCCTGTAGTGCTATCACTGCGACATTTTAGTGTTCAACAATGTTCAGCAACATAAAATTTCATTATTAATAACTACATGCTTGTTTTGCTAGCATTTAACTCTTCTGAATTATTCTACTTTAGAAGAGTTGTATTTTGTGCATGTGTACATATATTCTGTAAAATGTTATGTGCAAGTAGTTCTTACTAAGGCTATTCAGGCCTAATATAGATTCCACCACTAGATGGCTATAGCACTTTACCCTGACAGAGACTATCCTTGGGTATGTGATCTTGTGTGTAAATATTTGATCGCATCTCAGTGGTAAATGCTTTGTCAGTCAAAACTCCTTTCATCCTGTCCTGAAGCAATGACAGGTGGACAGGCAAGCAGCATAAAACTAAAAGTTTCCAGTAGGTGCTTTTCATTCATCTGCTTCTTTACGCTGTATCAAAGTTTGTGAATAAATAGCCTACCCTGACATACTAACAAGGAACTGTAGAATTTTCTTGCTATGGAAGGAAAAGTAATATATGCACTTAGCAAGGTAGTAACATGGTAAATTGCCGAACATCTCAGATTTCAAAGAGAAAGGAATTACCATAGGGACTGCATTGCTACCCCTCACTTAGGACTGTACTAAATAAATGGAGAAACTGCCAGACCTTATAAATAATAAAAAAGGAAATGGTGGCTTAGTGGGTCGCTGACTGAAGGGGAATCACCAGGGCAATCATATCTGAAACACCACAGGAGGATATCACGCCAGCAGAACCAGGGCCAGTAATGGGGCCAGTAATGGAAGAGTAAATCGGGGCTGGCAGCTTCTTTGGGAGGACACGAGGGTGGTGAAGACTGGGAGATGAAAGAAGGGGATATAAACTAAATGACATCAGGGCTGACTGGGAGACATTCCTGTCACTCAGCTCCATATTTAATAACTGTGATTTGAAGCAGGACAATAAGCCTACTATTCCCACCATCTTCAGGGACCTGGCATGTTTTTTCCCCGCTGTTGCTGAGGGAGTATTTGGAGTGCCCTTCCCAACATCAGCAAGGGACACACTAGCACATTGCCTTCTCCTCTGGTAACATCTGGCATAGTTGGCAGGATCCTGGTCTGAGTAAGCATAATTGGAAAAAAATGGATTGGGGTATATAAGAAAAAGGGTGGCTGCTGGAGGCACTGGGAAGCGCAGATTGGGCAAGATAGCTGTTGGAAAGGTGGAGGGAGGGTTGAACAGGTCCCAGGCCAGGCTCCCTTCGGGTACAGCGGAGAAGTTAGGTGTTAGTAGAAGTTAGTAACTAAGTGCTTCAAAAATGAGAGGCAGCGTAAGACTACCTGCCTTGCTGCAAGGTGGTACAGTCTTTATGTAATACTGTGTTGGAGAGCTGTGTTTTGAGAAACAATTCTTAAACCATCAGTGTGTTTTAGCTGTCCAGCCAACTAAACTGCAAATGAAAGCCTTGTCAGAGAGCTTCCCTCTTTGCCTCATGGTCCTTTGCCTAGGGTCCTGGTCTGAGTTATCACACTGGGACGCCTGCACCTTCCTGTGCCTCTTGGTGACCCCAACCTGCTGACAGGACTTCCCCAGCCTGACATCAGACCTGCCTTGTCACTGCAGACTTGTCTGGCAATCGCTGGACTCTGGGTTGACCCTCACCACTGTCACCAGACCTGCTCTGCTCTCCTTGCTCAGGCAGCATGGGACCACAACCCTTTTCTGTGACACAAATCAGAAAACACTAAGTCATTCTGTGCTCATTTGCAAGCATCCCATGCATAAAATGAGAAAGTGCTTGTGCTTAATCAGATAGGGGAGGCAAGGGCATATAATGAAATGGAATCAGCATGAACCACAGGACCAAAAAGGAGTTCTGGCATGCAAAGCCGCCTTCATGTAGTTAACTATCAGAGTCAAGAAGATAGCAGAAAACGGTAAATGTAAATGTAACTGCAGCTAATAAAATGGCTGTAGCTATACTTTTGTTAGAAGACAAACAAATCACCCCCAAAATCACACCTTTATTAATTTAAAAGCAAAACAAGAAAAAAAAGAGGATGATTAAATACGTCTCTTATAAAATAAGTTTTGCAAATAGCATAATTATTGGCATGAAAGCCCGAATACCAATTACAACAGCCAGAGCTGGTACTTACAGTGGGCCTGAATATGCACATATTCATAACCTAAAACATTTCAAAGACATGCTGAATATCAAAGTAAGCATCTAATTTAATGAAATGACAGAAATTGAAACAAACAGGTATAGTCAAGTTGAAAAAGTTACAAATGAGGCATTTTTTTACATAAGAAAATGAGACATTGTTAAGTACTCGATTCCTGGACATGGAATTTATCAGGAAAATTTACTAATCATTGGTATTACAGAGAAATAAAAATATATACTTGACACTTACAAGTCTTCATTTCCATAAAGCAAAAGTTTTATTGCCTGCGTTAATATAAATAGGGTATCGTACATTAAACCCCAGTTTACATTTATTAATGGAAAACATTTTAAAGAGCTCTTCAACAGCAACATAAAGTGTGCAAAAATACTAGAAAGAGAAATAAATATTTTAACAAGAAAAAAACATTACTGCTCTCCCATGACAGTCTGACTGCAAATATCAAGTACCTCTTAGATTTTAACTTTAAAAAGATCTTTACCAATTAGGCAAGAATTTTAGATCAGAATAAATGAAGCACATGTATTACAACATTAATCAGAAAATATAACTGAAAGTCCCAAATATAATCATGTACATCCACAGAAAATGTTTCCACATTCTATCCTGTTGCAACTACACTAGAGCACTTAGAACCAGTGGTATATTACAATATATTCTTTTTTAAAACAACAAATTTCACAGTCCTGGCAATATGGTACCAGTTTATTGCTAGCATTCCATGTAGTATTTCATAGCACGCAAGTGTTAAGTAACTCATATACTGTTTCTAATAGTAAATAAACACACACCAAGTAAACTGATGTTATTTTCACATACCTTAAAACAGATTTTTTTCCCTAATTTGTGTGCATTTTGTTGCCTACAAAATCAAGGACAACAATACTGATTAGCTCCTACCACAGTATTAGCAAAATATCATTGACTCTCAAGTTAATAAATAACTTAATTCCAGCTGGTAACAGATCTAGTATCACTTGTAGTCAATGACTTAGAATTGTGCAGCCTTTTGGGAGCAGACTGGTGTCCAGTAGTGACCTGAAGCAGGATTTAAATTGGTTCACTTTGCACTTCCCAGCATATTTCAGAAGTGCAGGAAAATCCTGATTATCCAAAAGTCTTAAATACTCAAATATGTCTGTAGTCAAAACTCAGCATGTAGTTTAAAACTTAAATATTTACAAGCCTCCAGTCCTTGAGATTTCAGATCTTCACAGTACTATGTTCAAAATAAAACAATCAAATCAAACCTCTTATAGTTTACCTGCACTCTGCACTGAAACGGACACAACTTTTCAGGGAGCTCTCTACAGGATATAGACCTTGTTAGGAGACAAACCTCCCAAATTCCTTAGCATGAAAATTCACATCAGCTAGGTCATGTAGGTACATTAAATAGGATCTTTAATTGCAAAGATATTGCTTACTATTAACAAAACTTGCGAAAAGAAAGAAATGGATTTTTCTTTAAAATAAAAATCTTTAGAATGCAATTAACAGTGGCACTCAGTTAATTTACAAGGAAATGATTGCATTCAAGGAAGCATGATCAATCAACGAAAGGATGCCACAGCATCATTCTGCCATCCTCTAAAGAACACTTTTCAGCTGTTTATTTTGAAGTCTCACTTTTACTAAGCGCAGCATACAAACACTGCTTTGTTTGGAAAACTGATAAAAGGGCCCAGAAGCATTACCCTGAGAACTTTGTAAAAGCCTCTAGGAGTGCTTTTCAACTTTTAAATCCACTGAACAGGGCCCACATGATATACCCAGAGGCTCATTCCAGGATTATCAGTTTCTACCAAGCACAGTCATACACACATCATTTTACTAACCTGATAGCAATTTATTTTTTCACAGTAAGTCACAAATGACCTTTGTTTAAAATATATGCTTGGCCTATGATGGACATCCGTTAGAGAGCCCCATGTCTTCAAACAATATTTATGCCTGAACAGTCTCTGCTGGAATGAGATTCCCTGTTGTATCCAGCTGCATACACTTACACGAACAGGCAGACACAGGGCACTCAGTATGGTCCCTAGATAGCAACAGCAGAAAAAAATTTAAAAAAAAGAAAAAACAGGTAAAATAAGACTAACAAGAATTTTGCAATCTATAAATTTAAGGATGTGCAGGAACACAGTATCTCAAAGAAAACTCAGCAGCATAGTAAGCTTTGCAAATGTTCTAAAACAATGGAACATTTTAACTGTAGATACAACAAAGGAGTCATGTCCTACTTGGTGCAGCACACACAAGTGAAACACAGAAGATTTTAACAACTTACCTGAACCAGCTAAGCATATGCCCAGCGTGTCCACCATGCCTACAGTTGTGACACCAAGTAAACCAGTTGTTGAACTGGGCTAACTTCTTGTCTTTGCTAAGATCCACTTTTTCATCTGACTTGGATCCTCCTGTGCAGAAGCAAACCCATCCCCACAGATATGCCCGTAAATCATTATGTTTCATTTATATTGCAGTCGCTGTAACACTGCTAGAATAAATTTGGAATTAGGAACTTCAAGTGAGGAAGTAGTCTGATTTTAAAAGAGAGGTCAATAAAATTATTGAAGAGATACAAACCAGAAGAAAATCAAAACAAGAATTACATTGCCCAGCTAACGTTTCACATCTTATGGACATGCTAAACTTGCCTATTAAACAAATTTTGCAGACAGAATTTCTTTCAACAGTGATTTATGTTCCAGTGAATTATGCACCTGTTTTACTGCACGTGGGATGTTTGGCTTTAAAAAATATATATATAAGTATATATAAAATCCACAAAATCTCAGTTATGAATTAGAACAATTACAATAACAAGTCATAACACAGACCAATAAAGAATGAGAAGAGATATATAAATCGAAGACAACTGTACAACTGTTCATAGCTCTTTAACAAGATGAACCTAAAAATATGGACAAAATGTCCATTACACCTTGTATAGTGCTAAGCCCGGGACATTTAGAACCACGAGATCCTCTTGATAGTATTTCTTAGCTGTGGCAGCAGGACCCATAAATTGTTTCATGCTTAGCCAGAGAAAGTATACATTATGTTTATTCTCTTCTTCTTCTTCCAGTTAAAAATCAATTGGTTTACATTCCAAGATTTCTGCAGCTTCCCAACAATTCATCCCAAGAAAACACACTTCCCATTTCTTACAATTTTAAAGCTCATAATACCAAACACTACAACACTTGAATCTTTTTGTCTAAGCCACAGAATTCCACTGACAATCTCACTGGAAAAAATGGTCAAAACCAGGTAACTGTGTACTGTCTGGCACCAAGAAACTGAGACATAGGTTTTATCATAAAATTAGATGGGACATAAACACATTTTCTACTGTGGTCTCTCTCCCTTATAATTAAGGGTACGAATACTTACAGCATGAATACAAATAGAAAGGTGCAACAGAAGACCTTCCTACAGGAACTGCTAATTAGGCCTCTAACCAGTACTGTAGCTGAGTAATTAAAAACCAGTATGTCATACCTGGACAGCTGGAAACTGGAGTTCCCATATTTATCAAGCAAAGTGCACAGCGAGGGAGGGGTTTACGACAACCAGGACAGCTCGTAACTTTTGACTTAGTTGGTGAACCACTAACTCCATATTGACTAAAACCTCGCCCCTGATGAGGAATGGCTGAACAGCTGTAAGAGATCGATTTTCCACAGAAATTGCAACTCACGAACACCTAAAGAGAACAAAAGCCCATTAATTTTTCAGTTTGGTTCTACTTCTGCTACAACTATAAGTGAATTTGTTCAAGCTAGCAAAGACTTATTTACCAGATACTCCAGACTGTGTGCTGGAAAGCTACTCTCTTGTGAAGGTGTTGCTAACATCTTGGCTTATAGATTTGACATGCAGTTCTGAGAAGCAGGCCTTAATGATGCCCAGTTACCTCAACAGCACATAAAACCACGCACAACTGCTGTTGTTTGGAGAGGTATTATTTAAGATTATAAAAAGCTATATGTGAAGTAATGAAAGAAATGAAGTTTACTCTACTGGTCTCTCCATCCTTCTATTCAGGTGACCCACTCTAGAGTCTCCAACATGAGGATTTTCCTAACAATCTTTACCTGCGCACCTTATGCCACAAGCTGAGGCGTGATATCATAGAATGGCCTGGGTTGAAAAGGACCTTGAAGATCATCTAGTTTCAACCCCCCTGCTCTGGGCAGGGTTGCCAACCACTAGAGCAGGCTGCCCAGTGCCACATCCAGCTTGGCCTTGAATGCCTCCAGGGATGGGGCATCCACAACCTCTCTGGGCAACCTGTTCCAGTGCCTCACCACCCTCTGAGTGAAAAACTTCCTCCTAATACCTAACCTAAATCTCCCCTGTCTTAGTTTGAAACCATTCCCCCTTATCCTATGACTATCAACGTGTGTAAACAGGCGTTCCCCCTCCTGTGTATACACTCCCTTCAAGTACTGGAAGGCCGCAATGAGGCCTCCCCGGAGTCTTCTCTCCTCCAAGCTAATATAGAGGAAGGCACATACTTCAAACTCTTTAGGGGCTAATTATGTTGCTCACATAAGGCAGGAGCAGTAAACTCAACTCCCTCTCACTTGCAGCAATATGGATGGAGCTCTCAAACAGCGGGGAATCCAAAAAGAGTCTTCCTTAGAAAACCTTGGGTCCCTAAGGCTTGTGATGTACATATTTAACAGATATGAGTGAGCGCGGGTTGCTGTGGCCATGTTGGCTAAACATGGTACAAGATAATACTTGGAGAGGGTGTCAGTTTTCAGTTTAGCTTATGTTCTGAACTGATAATGAAAGTTGCTGTTCACTTTAGTTTAGGTTCAAGGGCTTCAAAATAGCTTCGAGGTTCAGTTCAATTAAAACAAAGCCAATTTGAACTGGTTCTTGGTTCAACTCCCTGGTTTCAGAATCATCCTCACCATGATGAAGTCACTAGATAATGTGTCTCTGACATTGTTTTTCAACATGGGAGGAAAAAAAAACAGTTTCCCCAGAAAAAGTGCTGAAAGATTACAGATTCTGAAAGATGAGTTGTTATTAGAAAGAAAAAGGTTTAAGAAAAAACAATTCAATAAAATGGCATTTCCTTGATTAGAGATATAAAAAAAAGTGCATTTGTTTACCATATTTCCCTACTCTCTACCAAAACCTTTCTCCAAACTATTTTGGAAAACAAACAAAGAAAACTTAGTTGAAATCTTTCTTTTGCACATGAATCCTCATGAAAGCCAAGATGCAGCCAGCAATTTTTTTCCTATAGAAGTACCACGCTGCCTTCCTTTCTAGATAGGTCATACTTCATACAAGAATTGTATTTACCTGGGCTAAAGGTTTTGAACTGGGATCCAGCTTACTCCTGTGGATATCAAATTCTGCACGTTTATGCCAAAACCTCCAAGCATCTAAAAGATTCCTATAGTTCTCAATCCAGTACTGAACCCTCTCATCCTTAAGTACGTCTGATGGAGAACCCTAAAGCAGGTAGGAAAAAATGCCAGACACACACTGAAGATACACAATGCAAGTTCTGAAGACACACAATGCAAGTTATTCACTTTTTCAAAAGGCTTTACAAAGCTTACTACAATATATGAGAAATAATAATGTAAGAGAAAAGACGACGTCTGCTAACATTTAACATGAGTTTGATAAAAATTTTCTTCTGTCTGCCTCTCAGGTTGAAAATACTTGTGCTGCCATGTTCTGCTAAAAACTTGAATCTGTCAGATGAAGGATTATACATTTCTGTCACACATCTGAGTATGTATCATTTTTATGGTTACATGTTACATATGTGCACAGTGCTGGCAGTAGCTGCAACTGTGCCAATAAGGACCATGACAAGCCCAACCAAAAAACCAAAACAAAACCAAAAAGCACCAATATCCACAGACAAAAAAAAAAAAAAACACACCTCACCTCAGTTCTCTATTAAAATCCTGGAAACAAAAAAAGTGTTTGAATCTACCAGAAAACACACCAGTAATAAGCAGGGGAATGGGTATTCCCAGTTCATCTATTTTTACTTTTTCTCTCTTTCCCTTACTATCTCCTCACTCTCTCTGGTTGAGATAGCTTGAAGATACACGTTTGTAGTTAATATCAAGCGTTTTGGATGATTCCAAAAAACATGCATGACATATATTGTCAAAATTTACTACAGAAAATACTTTTTAGTTCGCAAGATTCAGTACTATACTGCTGAAGAAACTATGGTAAGTTCTCTCACATAAAGATTTATTTTGGAGTGAAACACTAACCTGTAACATGCAATAGCTTGCTGTCTGGACATCTCCAGTTCTGTCAACATAACTTTCCATCAAGTCCACTCCATCTTTCGTCAGCCCTGTTAACAGTATTCCCTCCAAATTCCCAGCATCTTTCATTTCATTCGTCAGCTTTTCAATAAACCTGTTCAGCTACAAAAAAAAAATTACTTAACTTTTGCCGTCTGTTCATGTCCTTGTAAGTCATTTATGGCATATGGCAAAACTTTCTGCAATTTGAATAGATCTCCTTAAGAATGTCTTTTGCTAAAAGAATATGCTGCTCGCTGCATGTTATGCAGGAAAACGTATATGGCTATATTCACTATATTGCAAGAATTTAAATATTTATCAACATATTTTAAACCTCCTGATATGAAGTGCAAAGAGGGAGGTGACCTATTTTTTAAACACTTCAGTAAATTTAAAAGAAAACATTCCTACTGCAAAATGAAACTTTTATTCAAAAGAAGGTAAATGTCTGGAAATAAATACCGAATAAATACAAATACACTCCAGTAGGAGAGACATACAGCTAATGCAACATAATTTTACAAACTAGCATGTCATGAACATTATTAAAAAGACAAAAATCAAGCTGACGGTACAGACTGAAGATCAGATTATACCATAGCTTATATCCTGTTGTGAGGAGAAAAACAAATCCTTCATGAATCATTGCTTCCACTGTTCACCCTTCCACTCCAGATTTTCTTCCCTCTCTAAATAAAGGCCAGCTTAACAGTTTGCTTGAATGTCCAGCCATAGACTTACCTGAGCATCATTGAGGAACTTGCAAGCGAATGCCACTCTGTCTCGTACAGCTACATTATTTTCATACTTTGGAGAGAAAAATGGGAATACTACCATCACATGCAAATTTCCAGTTTTTCAATACATTGTTTGTAAAAGTCAGAACATTTACCTTATTGCACAGCTAATATTATGAATTTGATTATATAGAAAGAAAGCGTCTGAAGAAAGCTAACACTAAATATCAGACGAACTGTTTACACTCAAATACAGGTACCACATCAAGACTGCAGCTCCCTGGAACAATCTACTCACATGGCAGGAAAGCCTGATTCAACACATCATATGTGGGTGGCTTTTGAAACTCTAGAAACAGAAGACTTCTAAATCATGTAGGGCTGGGCTATAGTGCTTCTAGCACATATAGCCAAGAGTCTCAGCAAGTCACAGAGGGGAAATGAACAAATAAACCTTCATCTACCATATTTATAAAACAACTAACCTAACCACTCAATTCCTTCCTAAAAATCACAACTGGAAAAACAGCAACAACAACAAAACCACAACACCCAGAACACTGATGTCTCACAAGTATGTTGGCACCCAAGGTGCAGCATGCAATAGTGTTTACTTTCTGCTTTTTAACCCTTCTGCTGTATCTGAAGAAAAAAAGAATCTGAAGAAAAAAAAAATCCTTGATTAGATTCCCTATGGTACCTAGCTGCCCATATTTATCCTCTCTCATATTCTCAGACTAGAAATTGCGATTGACACTGCCAAAATAAAAGAAATATGCTTGGCAAAATCTTTTTTCATGTAAATTCCAACAGATCTCATTAAAGTAAAAATTAAAATAAAAAAGCTTTAGGATCTGTTAGTTTCCAAACCATCAATACAAAACAACTGTAAAATTCTTACCTAGCATCCAGACTACAAGAGCATTCTTTCTTGTTGGGAGAAAAAGACTTACGTTTCTCTCCTCTAGGATTCTTACCATACTCTTATTTAATACCCTAAAAGTACCATATTATGACAACTTTGTCTTTAACAGGTTTAGGCCAATTACCCTGGTGCATTTGGGCTACAGAATTCCTAATGAATCAAGTATTTCTGTTGTTCTCTAACCAAGGATCAGGTATGTTAGTCCGCCAAAGCCTCAAAGTATCTCATAATTAAATTAAAGATTTAGCTTGCTCTTCACTTGACAATTTTATACCAATTCCAGAAGATGCAGAATTATTCTGTTTATTGTTTCAACACGCTAAAATTATTTTAATGATTAAACAAAAAAAAAATCCAATTCAATGCAAAGATAAAGTATAAAAGTTCTGTAAACACCCCTGCACTTACTCTGTTTCATGCATTTCCATTATTAGAATACAATAGTTCAGTTGGAAGGGATGCACAAAGATAGCTGACCCCTTCAGGGCTAACCAACAGTCAAAGCATGTTATTGAGGGCATTGCCCAAACACCTCTTGAGCACTGACAGGCATGGGGCATCAACCACCTCTCCAGGAAGCCTGTGCCAGTGTCTGACCACCCTCATGGTACAGAAATTTTTCCTCACGTCCAGCCTGAGCCTCCCCTGGCGCAGCTTTGTGCTGTTCCCGCGCTCCTGTCACCGCTTCCCAGGAGCAGAGCCCGGCACCTCCCTCTGCGCTTCCCCTCCTCAGGGAGCTGCAGGGAGCAGCGAGGCCGCCTCTCGGCCTCCTCTCCTCCAGACTGGACCAGCCAAGTGTCCCCAGCCCCTCCTCACAGGACATGTGTCCCAGCCCTTGTCCCAGCCTGGCTGCCCTCCTCTGGACGCTGCCAAGGACCTGAACAGCCTTTTGTGTTGTGGAGCCCAGACCTGCACCCAACTCAAGGTGGGGCCGCACCAACCCTAAATGCGGTGGGAGCATCACCTCTGTTGGTGGCTGGCTCTGCTGTGCTCAATGCACCCCAACATGCAGTTTGCCCTCTTGGCTGCCAGGGCACGCTGCTGGCTCACGCTGAGCCTGCTGTCGGCAGCACCCCCGGGTCCTTTCTGCGGAGCTGCTCCAGGCACTCGTCGCCCAGCCTGTGCCTGTGTCCGGCATTGCTCCGCCCCAGGGGCAGCGCCCGGCATTTTCCTTTGTTCAGCTTCATGCCGCTGCTCATCGCCCAGTGCTCCGATCCATCTCGATCCCTGTGCAAGGCCTCTCGTCCCTCCAGGGAGACAACAGCACCTCCCAGTTCACCCAGATCATTAACCTCTCTCCTGCTTTCTTTCCCTACTTAAATTATTTTGATAATGTATTTCTAATTGTTTAAGAATTCCATGCTACAAAAAAAAAAAATCCTGCAGGGTCTGTGTGAATTCTCTTGGATATTTTGGCTGCCTATGCCCATTTTTATATAGTTTGTACACTAACACAATGTTCACTAATATGGGATCTCTGTTTAGAAGAAAAAAATGTTATCTGCCAGCATCAGGAATACATTCTAACCTGATTAATTCATGGAGTACGTAACACGGCCCCTACATATGTGTATATACGCATACCTATTATTTAAAGGAATTTAACATAAATTTACTCACCAAAACACCATCATATGAACCCGACTCACTTGTCAGAAAAGCAAACATAGCACACAAGTAGGGATTGTTCAACTGCAGTCTTAGAGTACTGCACATTTCTCTCCAAAGTGAGTTCTTCTCATCTGTGTAGCCTGATAGAGCCATTGCTACCACGTTAAGGTTCAGATCACCTGATTTATTAAAAAACAACCAATGGAACAATATTCAAGTTCAGGACTTAAAAAAAATCCAATTCAAACTGTAATTGAAAACATCAGTTCGAAACAGAATGTTAGTGGTTCTGGTGTTTTGAAATAGTTTTGAACTGCTACATGCATTCTTATTACTTTCACAAAAGATTGCCATTACCATAATTCATACCCACAAGAAGTGAAAATATAGGTTTATATATATAACCATTACTTAACAGACCATGCTGGTGGATGACAACTTCATATAGCTTTAAGTTAATAAATTTCCTAAAATCATTAAATCTATTTTATCTAAATATTCATTGTCAGAAAGTTCAATTTTCTTTTTTAATTCAAATATAGCCAGTCTCTGTTCTCAACCTTCCCTACAGAAAACACGTGCATAATTCCCACCAACCCAAAAAGGGCAATATTACAAAGGAACCTTAACAGCTCCCTTCATGTCTTACCTTACCTCTGTAGTGCAGTAAGAAAGTATTTTAAATTTAATAAGAGAACACAGGTGCAAATCAGTCGTAGGAGGAATACTGGCAAGAAAACAGAACAAAATACCTCCATCTCTCAGCTCTAAAATTATCATCTTTTCCTTCACACATTGTAACTCTTCCCAAATACTATTCCAAGACAAATGTCTTCTGTAAATCCTGAATATTATACTTCAGTTATTCCACAGTCATTGCACTGGCAGAAAGCTGCATACAGCCCAGTTGAAGCAGATACACACGACATCTGACCAGCATGCAATTCCATTACAAGAAAAGAATCCCACTACTTCTGAGTCTAACACTTTCTGTGGCATGTATCAATAGGAAATTCTAAAACATGCAAGGCATTTTAATTAGACAGTAAGGCATATGATAGTCTGAGGAGTGAAAGATCAAGATTGTCAGATTCTGAGGCTCCAATCCAGCCACTTCAAGTGAGTACTTTAAATGACAGCAGGCACCTTTTCCTACCATCTTTCATAATTCTGTTTATAGAAAAATCCACTAAGGTGATGTAATCCTCCCCCACCCCCCCCAAAAAAGACACGAAAACACAATACACACCTTTTCCTGAGGAAGCACCTTTATTTAGAATTTGTATTGCTCGCCGTATGTCCAAGTTGAACAGTGCTACAGCAGCAGCTCGCTCCCAGTCTCCTTCCTGTTCCAATGAATTCAAAAAAGGTTCCACATCTAAGTCTGTTCCCTTCTTTATCCAGCCACAGAGCTGCAAAGCCAAGGATCTTTCCTCACTCAGATATTGAATAATATCTGCCTGTCTATCAGATCCACTCCTGCTGTGCCTGAGGTTCTCTGTTGTTCCTAAAAACAGGAAATACGTTAAATGATGCTTAAATCACAATTTAAATTGCAACCACAATGCTTTGATTTCAATCATAAAGCAGAGCACAAAAGCTGAGTTTCATAATTCACAACTCTAAGTTAACATCACTAATAACTCTGTTTTAAGGAGCAGCATTTATGAAAATTTTATTCTGATCTCCTAAAAATTACGCATCTAAACTTGACATTTATTCCCTACTAAGTCTTCCTTCTTTCCACTCCATCCCAAGATTTTGGAGGTTCTTGTTACACAGTTGACAGGAGTGATCAGCGTGTTGAACTTGAAAACACAGTCAAGCACCTGCTCTACCAGTTCTCTTCTTAGTAGGCGTCAATGTGCTAGAACCTTTCCCACCACCGAAGAGTTGTTTTTTGCTCCAGGAAGCATAAATATTAATAAAACACAATGAATAGAGAAGAAAAAGATTCAAATAATAGATTGCACTAAAAAAAAAAAATACTTCACTGAGCATAAGAGGTATAATGCGATGCACAAGGGGTGATTACCACTTCAAAACAAGATAGCTCATTTAAATATAGCTATATAAATGTACTTTTGCTACAGTAAAATCAGCCTTCCAGAACTACACTCCCATGTGGAACTTTGAAAAACATAATAGTTATGTGGGCAGCAAGACTTTTCAGTCTCACAGTCAATAAACAAATGTTTGAAATAGTTCAGTTGAAGATTCACCTCTGAGGTTATTTTGTTTTTCTGATTACTGACCTTCAGAGAAAACCAAAAATTCAGGAAATTACTGTAATATAAACTGTTCGCTTACATATGTTAAATCACAAACTGAAATATATATTTATAGCCTCTTTCGATATTTTTTAAAGACAAACCCATGAGTGCATCATTCTGCAAATATACTATAATATAACTTATCAAAGTTGGAATATTCTTACCCAAAGATGACTTCACAATTGACTTAATGCCAGCATAAACTAAGGGACCTTTGTTTCCTGTTAGTTTTTGATCCATATCTTCAGTATACTGCTTCATAAGTATTTACATGTATAGGAACCTTAATTTTTCCCAAGCATTTGAAAAACACTTTTTTTTAAGTTAAAAGTTATATCCTATTAACATATGCAAAGTTTTTACAGGATGTTGCATTATATTCAAAGGCTTTCATGCATTTCATAGAATTGGTTTACATATAAAGGGTATACTCCTCCTTTAAAATATCAACTGCAGTACAATAAAGGATATAATGCAGAGTGTACCAAAGTGATTTCAGCTGAGGATCTTCATTTCCAGCTAGGAGGTGATTTCTCCAAACTTGTTCAGTATCAAGACCATACCTTGATAAAGCTCTGAGCCGCATTTTGGTCGCTATGTCTTTTTCCAAGGAACTAGCCTTTCCTTCTTCCGTACATTCATATAAATGTCGTCCACAAGCCCACATTAAGGATGTCACTGGACTCCACGCAAGAGAAATTCTTTCAAAAACTGTGAAGTCAGACATAGTCCTATTGGGAGTCACCACTACCATTCGATTTTGACTTGTGGGATGCCAGGCAAACGAAGCAATGTAGTTTTCACACGGTTGGACACTCCTTTCAATGATCGTAGGCTCAGTTTCATCTCCAATAGGCGTGGGAGTATGCTGCATGTCATACAGCCTGATGATATTACTATCCCTTGTTAAAGTAGCTAACAGTCCAGTTCTTGTGGGACACCATGCAACTTTTGTTAAAGGTTTTGGTTGCTCTGTCAAGGTCAAAACAGGCTTTTCAAACTTTCTTAAATCCCAGATGGCAACCTGACCTTCATAGAAGGAAGCTACGCGATCGTGGAAATACGGATCGACAGTCACTCCTTGGACAGCCTTGGTGTTTACAAATATTTTTTGGCTTGTATTCCTCAGATCAAAGATAGCCAGATTTCGATGCATTCCAGCTAAAAGAAGTTTTTGATCCCGTGGAAGCCAACAAAGAGAGAGACAAGCATCGTTCTGCCCTAATTCATAAAGGGGCTTTGTTACTACCAGTCCCGCTTCCGGGTCTCCTGTTGAAAGTCTCACTTTCTCTGTAGCAACCGCAGTCTCTGGAGCATATTTGCTACTGATATCCCAGATCAGTACTGAAAAGTCAGCCCGATGTTTATCTAATCCAGCAGCAAGCCAATTACTATCTAGTGGGTTCCACGCTAGGGTATTGCATTGTCGTGCATGCTTGGGAACAAACTCTTTGCCTATCAAATCTTTAGATTTTGAGTTGTGATCTTGACCAAGGCTAGTAAGTACCACCCGACCATTGGCCTGTCCCACAGCAAGAAGACATTCAGGATCATACTTTGGATACCAAGCCACACATTTCATATACGGTGTATCTGAATTTATTGACAATAGCGTGGCTGTAGTTTCTTCTGATAACCGCAAGGACCCTGCCTTGAGTTCTGAACTTACAGTGGATTCAATGTGATAAAGGCTCAGTTCCGAATCACATACAACAAATCGGTCAACATGGTGTGGGGCCCAAAGAATATCAGGTTTGGAGCCACTCATGTTTAGGGTGAGCTTACAAGCAATTTAAACTCTTGTAGGAAGATTCAGGTGATATCCATTCATGTGGAAACTGTTGAGAAAATAATGTACAGGAATGTTATCAAAACCCCAATTCCTTTGTAATCTGAGATCATCTTCAAACAAACAAGAACATGGTTCTGAATTGCTTTGAGCCCCAGGGTTTATCATGTATACATTTCAGGCCAAAACCTTAAGCATTCCCCACATTACATCATTTGCCTGGTGGCACGCTTTGTTTTTGCTAGGCTATACTGACTGAGACAAAAAACAACAGAGCCATCTACAAACTGACAACAGGATTTGCTGTGTTTACAAACTCCATTGCAGTATTATTTTGTTATTATGGGAGAAAGGATTAACTGCAATGTGATGTGGCACGACGTGTGGGTGTGCTGCTGGTAAAGAGCCACTCCCTAAAACACGTAGAAGAAAATTTCTCTGCCTAGTTGAAGTACACTA
Source organism: Anseranas semipalmata (assembly GCA_013399115.1). Classification (NCBI taxonomy): domain Eukaryota; kingdom Metazoa; phylum Chordata; class Aves; order Anseriformes; family Anseranatidae; genus Anseranas; species Anseranas semipalmata. The sequence goes on from VXAA01006626.1 coordinate 130,550, forward strand.
ATTAACAGAAATTAGAGTCTGCCTACTTTGTCTGAAGTCTGATCTATAGCCTATAAGGGCTTACCCTAGTTGAAGATTTCTACAAATACACAGCTTTCCACCCCTAACCTTACTCCGCTTGCAGCAGCCATACATCCAGAATCCTCACACGTGCCTACACGCAAAGAAAACGGCCCCGGGAACGCTACAGCCCTCCTCCATGCCTGGAAAGCGATCTGGTGGGTTGGGAAAGGATAAAAGGGCGCGTTCGGTTCTGCTCCCGGGCCTCCTTGCTACGCCTGCCGGTTGCTCCCC
>VXAA01006626.1:137028-238279 GCA_013399115.1 Anseranas semipalmata
GTTCTGACCTAGGTGATTTAGGAGCACAAGACTTTGTTTTACTGATTCTGAGTAATGCTCAGTAGGATTGGTGTCATGGATCATTTAACTGCTTCTGAATTTCCCATTAAGTGTTCAGTGAGAATATTGTACCCTTTTCAGAATAAAGTAGTAACTTAGAGACCCTCTTAGTCCAGAATACAGAGATTATTAAAACTTCATGTAATTTTAGCAGTACAACTATTGCTTAGTGTAATATGTAGCTGGATTATAGTAATTAAAAGCCATTTCAATTCTCATACATTTAAATATTGATTATATTTCTTTGTAGACAGTTACCTCAGGTTATCATTCACCTCTCTCTTTTTTTTTTTTTTTAATAAAACATACCAGCAAAGATTAGTGCTGAGTCAGCTGGCATTTCATATACCAGCCTGGTTTATACTCTGTTTTTGCTCTAGACTATCACAGAAGTTTCAGGCTAACTGAGGAGTTGTCATAATTCCAAAATACCTTTAACCCTTCAAGTCCTAAAGACAGAAAGAGATTAAAGGAAAGGATGGCTGGGAACCGTACTTTTTACTTTTGCATGCTCTAAATTGCTCTGTTCAGCATATTTTGCAATAAATTTCCTCAGATATTGAAGCACTTGACCTGTTACTGTTTCATGGTTCCCCCCAAACACACCTCTCAGTCTAAGGAAAATGTGAGTTCTTTTAAAAATGTACTAAATTACATAGATTCAGCAGTATAAATGAAGAAATTGTAAGTGCAAATTGCAAAGCTATTTTCCCTAGGTTTTAGCATTTCTACTTAAAATTTATCTTGTTTGGTTGTACAGATCATACTTTTATTCTTTGTAAATGCTGATTATCGCTTAATTCTCTACAATTGTGTAATACAATCTTCGTGTGAGTTAATGTATTCAAATGCCATATATTTTCAGGGTGAAAAGGGTTCTGAGAGTCCAGTAGGTCCAGTTAACCCACTAGGTCTGTCACCTTGGGTATTCATTAACTGAGGCATTGAAAATAATAAGCCTTTCCAGTGAGTAAGGTGAATGTTTTTAGAGGGCACAGCATATTGTGCCACCACATGGTGTTGGATAAGAGTAAAAGAATCTCTCTACTTCATTTGTTCCATTAGCATCAGTTGCTGTTTTCCTTGTTATTCCCTGAGATGCATAGAAATGTGAGGGAGGGGAACTGAAATAAAGACAGCAAACTTTCACAGAAAGATGTTTATTCCCTTTTGAAGGTAATTACTTCATTTTATTGATTGAAAAACTAATTTGTGAAAGTTTTGAAATTAATCTCCTACCTTATATTTTGGGGTATCCAGGGTTCTAAGGGAATACCTGGACCAAAGGGATCTCACAGTTTGGGTGTTCAAGGTCCAAAGGAAACCTGTGAAAAAAAAGTATGGTTTTAAAAGGATAACAGTGATCTTAGGTCAGTGCAAGAGATATATATGACTGAGGATAAACCTTTGTATACATTTAGAATTCCTATTTTTTTAGGGAAACTCATGAAAGAAAATAGAAATTTTCAGTTTAGATCACTGTCAGTTGTTGATTGTTACAGAGAGAAATCCTCCTGAAATACAAAATATTGTCATATGTTATGATCAGCAACCTTGGTCACCAATAATAAATAATAAATTAAAATACTTACAAAATAAATACAAAAATAAATTGAAGTGTACAGGCCTTACAAGGAGTCATTTAAAATTTATGAAGATGGAATATACTGTATTCTAACCAGATTCCTCATTGCTGAGCATGACCGAAGCACTTTTTCAAACTATTAGTTTTGTGTAGCGAGAAAGTGGCTATATAACAGAAGATGTGATCAGTGCACATGAAAACTTTGGTCATTTTTGCTTAAGCTGTCAGTGAAGTCAAACAGCTTATGAAAGAATGACTTTAAATTCAAATTACTGTTTTTTTGTTGTTGTTTTTTTTTGTTTTGGGTTGGGTTGGGTTTTTGTGTGTGTGTGTGTATTTTGTTTGGTTGTTTTTTAGCAACAACAAGGTGAGCCTGGTCCAAACGGAGATTTCAGGAATTGGACTGCCAAGAACTAAAGTAAGGCTCTTTTGGAACTCTACTTTTTTAATCCTTGCTCTGTTTTCTTCCAATTGTAAGTAATAATTTACCGTAATGCTAATGAGGTACATTTCTAAGGCCAGTACTACACATGTTCCAAAGTGACACAATGAGATTGTCATTTGAATTCTCTGAAAACCCCAAACTCTACTTAACTTCAGCAGATCGGATTACCTTGCTGATACAGTCATTGATCGCTTTCAGCTTTCATTGACTTCATAGGGCTCAGAACATCCATATATCAGGTCCTGGGACTCCCAGGCTGCGTATCTAAAAGAGGAGTATCTGAAATGAGTATTTAGTTTCTCAGAATCAGATAGGAAATAAAGAGTGAAACCAGTTCTTCCAGGAGATATCCTCCCTCCTTGAATCCTTGTGTCTTAGTCTCTTAGTATCTTAGTCTTCAGCTTTAACCTTCTATTACAAGAGGACATATGTTTTACCCAGACAGTAGCCTTATTAACTAGATGTGTCCTGATCAAATGCTGAGGGAGTCACCCAATATGAGTAATCATAATGCATTGTCATGTAGATACACCAGAGGGCAGAATGTAGACAGCATAAATAATATCTCAGTTTTTATAGTTTACATAAATTGAATTCAGCAACTAAATGATCTTTTTGCTATGTTTATTGCAATCTGGTTTTAAAAAGGCCTTACCTTACATAGTGTGTGAATAACAATGGCACTGAATTAAGATACCTCAAGTATTAGGAAGTGTTTTTTAAAAACTGTTTAAAATGTGTACTTCAAATTGCATCAATTAGCTACTTCCTAGCTGGAAAAAAAATCTACTATTCTTTATAGTAAGTGTTGCGATTCTTATTGAGTGAAGAACATACTGGTGAAAAAAATGTAAATTTAGGGCAGTCAGATTTGGTTAATATCATTGACCAAGCAGAACCAATGCAAGTCTTTTGACATATGACGTTCTTGTACTATAGAGCAGTCACCTTCTTTCATGGTTTTATGGATCTGCATCATGCTCCCATTCAGTTGTGGCTGTCCAAGTGAAAGAATTGTAACCTAATTTGTCTCTCTTTGTACAGAAGCTCTCTTATCTTTTTCACCTTTCTCTGTTTCTTTTTATTTCTTCTTTATTATTTCTGAGTTGCAGTAACTAGAATAGCAGGAAGTATTTAAGGAGGATAGGTATTGTACCAGGAAAGAAAGCTGATACATGATTTTTTTTCCAATAGAAGAGGTCATGTATCATGAGTGCAGAAACTAAGGACTTTTTTTGCAGGACTCAAAATTCAATAGCAACATAAGATGAGTTTTACAGATAAAACTTTGTATTGCAGACCAGAGCTTTAGCATGATCATGGAACAAGTGCACTTAGGCAGATTCAGTACCACTGGGATCTCGATGTACTGAGCTGAAATTGCATATGGTTCAGCACAGCCATTGAAACAGTGCTGTACTAAACAGCTTAGCAAGAAGTATTAGTAGTGTTAAAAATGGTGCTGTATATCTGAAGACATTACTTCCATCAGAGTTGATCTCTAAGTAAAGATAAAGCTATATGCTGGCAAGACTAGTGACAAAATAAAGCTCTGTATTGTAATTGTACAATCCTGTAACAGAACTGTAAAGATCCTGATTGTATTTCCAAAGCACACTAAGTAGCGAAGAAGACCTTAGGCTGTTGCTGGCGAGCGATTACACACAATGTGTAACAGATCTACGGATTTTCTTGCCGGAGAAATTCAACCAAACTTGACCCCTTCCTATCTGAGTGCTGCGTGTTTGTGAGAACTACCAGGTTATATGTGTGTTTGTCTAGTCAGGGAGTGTTATGTCTAAAAATCATAAATGTTAACATTTTCTGATCTCTGCCAGATGAGAATCATGCTTTCAGATCCAAAAAAGTGAGAAATCTTCAAACACAGCTGGAAGTCCATTCACTCAATTCTGTTTTGACACTGTACAGATAAACCATGACCACTGCTGGAAAAAGCATTCTTATATAGCTGACAATCTGTTTCTCGATGGATATGCTTTACAGGTCTTGATCTATGTATGTGTAAGGGTAAAAATAAATTTGTAAACCGTGTGAGTGATCCATGTGATTGACTGGTTACTAATGAAATGGATGTTAATTATCACCATTGTGTCTGATCTAACAGATGCTGGATGCTGCCACTAATTATCATTTATATATAGCATTAACAGATATTTAGTGTAAAAGATTGTATTTTATTCAAACTCTTTAGTTTTAGTTTGCATAATGAAGGCAACATTTATTTAATGGAGACAATTAACCTAAATGGATAAACCTACCTTTATTAACGAGACAAATATTTTCAGAACCAAAAAAGGAAATTAGAAATTCAAAATACAAACCAAAGTTTCACAAGTTATTGTAAACAATAGGAAGGCAGCTGTTCTGAGTAACTTATGTTCAGTCTATATCTATTGAGAACATTTCCAGTGGTCAAGAATCATCCATCGCTGGTCTGTCCCAGCCTTCCCCAGCATCCCAGAACCCTTTGACCCCTCTCAGATAACATATCCTTGTCTGTCATCTAACAGGAGAGGATGTAGAGGTTTGTAGGAAGGAGGCCTTTCAGGCTGCAAGGTTGCAGCTGCTGGGACAGCTCATCCTTCCTCAGTCAAGGGTGGCATGTATGATTTTTTTTCTGATAGGAGCCTGTTCCTCCAGCACATTTCATGTTAACAGAGCGTGCACAGACTGACAGCTCTGTGTGGGAACAGTACCATATTCAATCATATGGCAGATCTACAGCTCTCTCATGCAACCAGATTAAGGTTATCTCCATCTTTGCAAAGAACAGAGACCTCACTGATTTACTCAATATGTGCTATCTCATCCTTTAAATGAGCTAAAGTTATGTGTACTGTCATATTTGTGTCTCCGCACACATAACTAGATTAGGGGTTTAAGACATAATTTTAATTCTTGCAGTAATCTATTTTGTATGTTAGCAGGCTGCATTGTCACACACAGTTCCTTCTGACAGCTATTACAAATACCCCTTAATACTATTCCATTGTTTTACACAAACCCCTTTGTCTCCCAAGATTATCCAAATAACTGTTTTAATTCTCTATGAATTTCTTCCAAATTTAGAGACCCACCTAGAGCTAAATGTAACATTCCAGGTGCAGTCACTCAACAGTAATTGTGGATTGTTATTTTGGCACTGGCTTTCTGAGGAGCAAAGTGTTTCATCAGCTGTTCTCTGTGAAAGAATGGCATTAGGTCATGTCTTACATGGTAAATTTTAGAAAACATAAATTGCATTTGGAGTTGTTAGAGGCTGAACCATAAATACAACAAACTCCATGATACTGACAGATAAAAGGAGGTGGCTTCTTCTGTGTCCTACCTTGAATTTTGATGATGGTGAATGTTTTCTTATTACTCCCATTTCCATAAAATTATTTTTATTGTAGTTGAGTAAAAAGTCATAGCTGGTTTATTTAAACCTGGGAAAACCACACAGTATTGTTCTTTACTGGTATATGTCTTTTAAACGCAAGTTTTAATCCATATCTTTTGAAATTTCTTCCTTTTTGTGGGCATCCACATTTTGATTTCCCTTTTATAAGTCATAAGTTTGTAAGTAAGGTTAGGGGTTTCACAACTTTTAATTCTTTATTTGGCTACCTGTCCTAGCTCCTTTTTTCTGTTCAGATTTGTAATGATATTATCACTTGTATTTGCTACTGCTTTCAAGGCAGGGATGTCATTAACAATTTTGTATCCATGTTCTCCCAGATCATGAATAACAATATAAAATTTACTGACCCCTATTTCAATCAGGTAGGGCTCATCTACCTTGGTAAGGGAGTTTTCAGAAAGCTGGAGTGTGAACATAAAGCTCACTAGCTACAGTGAATTCACAATAGTGCATAACAGGGATAAAGTACCTACGCTTTTAAAGAGGTTAAAGCTGTTTAGTGTAAACGTTACACCCAAAGGGATTCAGAAATACTAATCTGTAAATTCATTTGCCAGTTTACAATGTGGTAAATTTCCTGCATGGACGTCTTCAGACAGCTTTCCCAAAACTGGTAGCATAGCTTTTTCTTTATTAGAAATGAGGGAGATTCTCAGCAGAATAAAATTTGAAACAAAAACAGCACTCAATAATAACAATTTCTTCTACCTTATTGTTAAATTAAGGTTTACGATATACACTCAGAAGGAAAAGGAAACCCCCTAGCACTATTCCTGTTTTTCCTCAGGAACAGAGAATATGAGGAACATTCATTAATGATTTGAAAGATTGGAAGGAGTTGCACATTGCACAACAAATAGTCATTAATTTGGCTCAGTCGTGGAAGATACTGGCTTGTGAGACATGGGGGAGCTGGCATCACTCTGTAGCAACACAGCTCAGAGGTGCTGGGAATTATTGCCAAATTGTGATTTCCTGCTGAGTATCTTTTAAAAAAGGGATATACCCTTGGAGGAGCAGAAAGTGGGTGCTTCTGAAAGTGTTGGTTGCAGCAATAGAGTTGCCCTTGCTCCCATGCTAAATGAAGGGTGCTTCTACTAGCCTGAATGAAGGCAGAGACTTTTTTATGCTCACTGGCGAGTGATATTCTCCCCCCCNCTTTTCCCAAGAGATCCTTCACTGAAATTTTAATGAAATCAGCAGGAAATGGATTCTGGTTACCTAAAAGATCCTAGTTAGCATATTGCATTGCTGTTTAAACACCAAATGAAAAGCAAAACAGGCATGCTTTCATACATTTGTCTAGAAGAGAAATGGAAAGAAACAGGAAAATGTGATCACCTACACCATTTTAAAAAGGCAATAGTTTGTCAAACACAACCTGCTTCAGTCTCTGCGGTCAGAGGGATCAAACATTGCACTAACTGTTGAAGATTTAGGAGAAACCCTAGCCTGTAAGACATTCAAATACGTTGTTATTAGGGTCTGTAACTGTATCAAAACCGAAAAATGAGGATTTGATTAGTGAAGTTCAAGTAATTCATTCTTTTCCCTTGTATTTTTTTCATATTAAAGAATTTGAATGTAATAAGAATTTTAGAATTCTCTGGAATGGATTGCTTCTTTTCCTCCCTGCTCACAACTGTTTTAACTGCTTTCAAGAAGTCTTTGTGTCGTACACCACCTGCACCCCCAGACACACAACAGTAACTTCAAATCTCCCAGTATTTATCTTCATTGCAATGCACCCGGCTACTCTTCGAGTCCTCTCTTGCAGTACTTCTGCTCCCTTCCCATATTACCTAAATGACAGCCCACTTTTGGATATCCTGCCTGTGTCTGATCCTTCAGAGGGTCTAAGTAGCAGAAAGAATTTCTGAAGAAAACAGCTCAGGAAGATTTATTTTTTAAAGTTGTCTTTTATTATTGTAATTACCACCTTTGAGACATGCTCATGATCCTGCCAGGTTCACAAACCAAATGCTGTAAGTGATCATATACTAATGTCAGGTCTCTGATCTAACCGGTGCTGTGACATTAATATGGAGGAGCTGAAGAGATGTGGCTGACAAAGTGATAGGTAAAGATGCAAATTGTTTAGAAGCAACTATTTTAATGTGAAAGTTCAATTTTGTAACATGGGAAAACACTTGTGCTCCTAGACTGACTCTGTCCCTTTAATAAAATGGTTTGGTCTCCCACCCAGCACTGGCTAAGTGCCTGACTATTTTCATTTAAACTTTGGCCAACTAAACAGGAATAATGGACCACAAAGGATCTAGATGCAAGGTACAGCCATTTACAAGTGGATAGACTATTTATGTACAGATTTCTTTATTTTCTTAAACAAACGTACTTTCCAGTATGACCTACCGGACATATTTTCTACAGTGACAGCGTATTCAATCCACAGTTTGCTCTTTGAATGTCTTTGAAGGTAAGAGACTTATAAAGTTATTTCTTTTGTATTTTTAGAGGATTACACTGATAGATTCTGTGTATGTGACTGATTGATGGAGTTGGATATAGTATTTAGGAAGGATATTTAAATTTAACATATTTGTAATTAATGATATCTAAAATTAATTACTGTGAATTAAAGACATTTTTTGTAAATCATTTTTAATGGATATCAATTTTCTCTAGAAACATGTTGAATCACTGACGTAAGTATCATAATATTAATTTTATTAGTGTATATTGCCATTATAATAGCATTTGGTCTTTACAGACAATACTGCACACATTCTGCTACAGCCATGTACATTAATGATACATTCATACACTGAATTTCACTACTAAGCCATTGTTTTTTATAAGAAGTTCTTCAAACTGATGCTCCAGCCCTAGGTAATATATCTGCATCCCCAAACAGCCAGATCTGTTTATTCCTAACAATTAAGAATTTCTAGAAACAAATGATATTCTATGTTTTCTATAATATTTCTGCTATTTTAATATAGTTTAATAGCAAAATATGTTAAAAGCCATATAAGTTAATAAAATTTTCTTTTACCCTTCTTTGTGAGATGTTCCATGAAAGCTAAAGATAGCACTGACATTTTTAAGAAAGAAAAGGTTGCACTGTGTTCTACCCATATTTCTTCTCTAATAAAACAAGTTCTAATATACATGTGAGCTACAGCTGGGATTGCACTGACTGCTATGCTTAAATCACACACCCGGTGACTTTTTATAATTGTTTTTTATATGTTGGCTCTAGAATTGTGCTTCCCACAAATGTGTATTCTGTCTGTAAAGTATGTGTATTTACTTATTTATTTCTATTAATGAAATATTCACAGTTGTTTTTTTTTTTTCTTTTAACAGGAAGAAAAAGTCATCTAATTTGGGATGAAAGTCACTATGCCGAAAAAACATTCTTTCTTTTGCTTTTTACTTCTGGCCATGACAACAAACCAGATAGTATATGGGCAAAACAGAAAGAAAGGAAAAAATCATTTTTCTGTCATGCAAAATGATGAAGGTAAAACCATTTCCTTAAATTTTCTGATTGACCATATTGCATGTCTCCTCATATTTCAGGATAATTAACTAGTAATTGACAACTTTATTCTCATTTAGTTTGTTTATTGGACTTCAAAACTGTGGGGTATCCTGCATTTACTTGTCCAGGCACTCTACTTTGACCTATGATTTTCATTGACACACATACCTCTTTTCAGATAAGTGATAAGTAGCCTATTTTTTAGTTTGAAATTGCATGTGGTAAATTTGTAGTTTGTATGCAAAATCAATTAAAATGCTAAACCAATCCCATTAAGACTGTAATCTGAAAATCTTTGTATATACTGTCTTTAATGACTCTGGTATGAATTAAAGTAAAGTAAATTTAATTACTTGACTTTAGCAGACTTTCTTGGCATTTATAATGAGATTTCTCCTCAGAACTTTTACTGGAAAGACAGGAATTGTTGGGGAAATGGTTTGAGGATTGGGATTGTTCCAGAGAATTATCTGAAATCTGTCATGCAGGTGTGCCCATTACTCATAAAACTTTCTTGTTCCGTTACAGGTAATATATGTCTCATTGATATAGTATTTATCTTGGACAGTTCAGAAAGTGCCAAAAATCAGTTGTTTGATTTACAGAAGAATTTTGTTCAAAACTTAGCTGACAACATTTTCCAGATGAAGCCAGTTAAATCTCAGAAGTACAATGTCAAACTAGCAAGTATGCAGTTCAGCAGCACAGTCAGCATTGATCATCCCTTTACAGCATGGAAAGATGTGCAGAATTTTAAAGAGAAAATCCAGGCTCTGGGCATCATTGGCCATGGCACCTACTCCTATTATGCAATTTCCAATGCCACACAGCTGTTTAAAACTGAAGGTCGTAAGAGAAGTGCAAAAGTGGCTTTTTTGATGACTGATGGTGTGGATCATCCAAACAGCCCTAACGTCCAGGGTATAACCACAGCAGCTAGGAGCCTTGGAATACATTTTTTTACCATTGGCCTTTCTAAGAAAAAAGTTCAAGAAGAAAAATTGCGCATGATATCTGGTGATTCATCCTCTAAACATGTCTTATGCCTGGATGATCAGAACCTGATAGCTGATGTAGCACTGGAACTGGTAAGTAATGCTGATTGTAATCTTGTCCCCCACCTGTCCACGTCAGATTTCATTTAACTTTGATAGGTAAGTCCTGAACTCAGTGCAGAGACTTGCAGGTCAAATGGGATCTGGAGCTGACCTCAGGCCTGGGATTTCAGGAAGGTGTTAAAGACTGTGTGGGACATCTGCAAGAGCTGGGCTCCAGGGTTGGTGGCAGAGAAGGTCAGTAACTATTGGCTTGAGAACCACTTCAGGATTGACAGTTTAGTTTAACCATAGTCAAAGCTTGTTGCTCTGTTACTCAGAATAATGATAAAACTATCCATTCTGGACTCAGATTTATCAACTTTTGAATTTCATTGTGGATATAAAAGGTCACAAACAAAAACAGTGAGATCCTGATCCTGAAGAGGCACATGAGCAGACTTCTCTTCACAGATTGTATTGAAGTATGGCTACTGAAGTCACTGGGATTTGTCAAAAGCTGGTGCTTTCACCATTGCTGTCCAAGAATGTCTGCTGAAGCTAATAGGAATTTTTTATTATTGACTTGAGTGGGATCAGGTTTCTAAAATAATGAAAATCTGCCACTCTAGTTATTTATTAAGGGCATTTAGCTCTCTGTTCTTCTATCACAGCATAAGGCACACATAAGAAAAGGTAAGGAATACTGCTTAATTAATTTCTTAGTTTAGGGGAAACAAAAGTGTTGCTGTGAGATAGACATCAGCTGGATGTGATCTTCCTGGCTTTTGAGCACTAATGTGCAAATTGTTGGGGTGGCCTAGGAAGCCTTTGGTTTTTAAAACGCTACAAAGTATTTTTAAGTAAGAGAAGACTTCACACATAATAAATTAAGATAATTTGGAGGAAAATTGTCCAAAAATTACATAAGATTATATAAGGAGGAAAATTCAATAGCTTTGTTAAGGGAATAATTAATACAGAATTTATGTCATTTTTGTATTGTTCTCTTTAGTTACTTGTTATAACTTGAGTTACTTACTTATGTTGTCATGCATAACATTGATAAAAACATTAAGTTCTTCCCCTATATATTATATTTAGTAAGAGCTTCCGTAGTAAGGCCTTGCATTAGTTTTTTCATATTCCCCTTCTTAGATTTGGTTCTTAATGTTGTCTATTTAGCTGTCTATTTGCTTTCTGATCATTATGGGCCAGGTGGAGCACTGCCCTCCTCATACTGGAGAACCCTTTCTTTTATGACTAGTTCCATAGACTAGTTCTTAACAACGTAAGAAAAGGATAATGAATGAAGGTGTTCACGTTCTTTACCACTCACCTTGGAAATTCTGTAAACTAGAGAGGAAAAATGGTTAAATTAGTGCACTGTTAAATAAAATCTATATGGAAATAATATTTTTCTTTTCTTTTCTTTTCAGGAAGCCTTACTTCAGAAGCAGGTAGTTTTTTTTGAGTTTTACTCTTATTGCTCTTGATTACTCTTATTAATACCAGATCGTATCTTCTTCTGATGTCTGCTTCTCCTATAATGCATCAGTACTGCAGGATTAATCACCCTTCCTTTCCTGAGTAGAGTTGCCTACCATGATTGCTTTTGTTTTAATTTTTATCCATTTCTTTCACCCTGTTCCTGATAAATCTACAACTTATGTTCATTATGTAGTAAGACATAAAGAACTCTTCCTACCGAGGTGGGGTAAGACTGGTATAACACATGAAAGTTCATTAGTTGTCTCATTAGAAAACAATAGCAATGTCAAAATTGCCCAAAAATTATATAAGATTTCACAGCACTATATACTATGTATACGCTACCTTAAATATTTGTAGTTACAATAGTAACTGATTTATTTTTTGTGTTATAAATAAAGCTTGGGATTCGAACAACTGATTTTGGTTGGGCTATGCAGAAGTGTAAGGTTGATTATAAAGGAAATATTTATTAGCATATTATTTATTTTTATGTTCTCTACTGTGTTGCTAGGCAAAAGCGGAGTTTTTGCTTAAGAAATTTGAAATAATACATTTGAAAATGTTCTTCTTAATGTTTCTATTAACCTTTTAGTGTATGCGGAAGAACTGTGTGTGCGAAAAGGGAATAAAAGGAGACAAAGGTGATTCTGTAAGTATGCATTCACTTGAAAAAAATTGAAAATTTAAGTTTTAATCATTGAGTCAGTGGTGTACAGTATTATAATTGGTTACTATGTCTATAAAAGCAAGACATTAGCTGTGCATATATAGTAAGAGAATTGATGTATCATAGCATATCACTGAAATCTCCAGAAAGGCCACTGCCATTTTAAGACCTCAAAAAAAAAAATAAAATCTATCTGTAATTACATACTGTCTTGGAAATACATTTATATTAATGGGTAAACATTGTGGGTGGATAGGTACATGATTTTGAAGCCCAAATCAAGAAGTTATTCTTGAAACTTGCAACAGGGAAGGAAAGGTCTATTAGACAAAGGGTTGCTTCCACCAGCATTTGTGTAAGGATAAAGGTTCAAAGATTGAGTGTGATGGCATATGTGAAGAAAGGTCTAAAACTCTGCCTCTTACACTCTCTTTTCTCTTATAACACTTCAGCACATAACTGTTTCTTGACTCTGGTAAAGAACAGAGATGTGGGAGTTCAGAGAGTGTGTGACCTCTCTGATCCCTTTTGTATCTTTAATAGCTCCCCCGAGACAGCCAAGGTACGTATGAAGGTTTTTGCCTTTCTCTCTAGACACTAAGCAACTGACCAAACATGCGTAGCAGGTTATGACAGCAGGGCCTATCATCCAGTCTCTTGACTCTGGATAATGGCCACCTGGAACTAAAACCACTGCTTCCAGCTGAAAATTTAAGATCCATGAATTTTAAGATATTTTATGCAAAGTGATTAGATGTAACCTAATATAATATACAATTCCTATACATATATATACATATACATGAGTAAATTGGTATGTGTATATATATATATATATATATATATATATGCATATACCAAGCTTTCTATTTCCCACCTTCATGATCCTCCAAACAGATCTAAGGGTGTAGTAATTTTTTACTTTGGAGCTGCTGAATATTGACATTAAGATGTTCTATGCATAGCTTTTTTTAAGTAGAGGGGAGCAGATAGTGGTGGGTACCTCTGTAAAAAAACCGGCAGGAGGAACCGTGTTATGTTTTCTGTGACACCTTGCTGGTTAGATTTTGAAATGCTCTGTTCTGCTAAAGTTGAAGGTAGAAAATGTATTTATCATTGAACATTGACAAAAAAAAAATGCAGAAATTTTATAATAGTAGATTTTTTTAGCTAATTGAAAGTAATGTTACCGTTATGTGACAGATATGTTCAGATATGTGTCATATCTGAATCAGTGTGGATTTATACCTAAGCTTATTCCAGAATGATTTTGGCCTGCCCCAGAGCTATAGTCTTAGAGGAACTGGGAATTTTATCCTTACAATTGTAATAATATTTTCCTTCTTTGTTTTAGGGCAGTGCTGGAAACAGGGGAGAAAAAGGTGAGCCAGGACCAAAAGGAAACAAGGTAAATAGAGTTTAAAAAAAAAAAGGCAACAAAGCAAATTTCTATCTAGTTTTGTCCAAACCATAGAGGTAAAAATAGCAAAGAAGAGGTACGTTAAAATGTGATTTAAAAGATTGACTTTTGCTGTGAGAGATCTATAGTTAGTTGCTTCAGAAAGAAAAATTTGAAACTAAACTGCTACCAAGTTAACACTGCCTATCATTCAAGTATTTCTCTATCATCAGAGATCTCTGCATCTGTCTGAAGGCTCATTAAGCTCCACAGAGCTTTCTGACAGTATACAAATCTCTTGTATGAGGCAGCTTGCTCTGATGACTGAGATTTCTGTCATCTACTGGCAGTAGTTGAGTTTTCTATGTTGATGTTCGGGAACTGTGTGTTCTTGATTGTGGGAGGAAGTGTGGATGTTCCTAAATAGGAAAAGCAACTTCTGATCCTTAAGCAGTATTCTAGGTTTTAGTGTAATATTAATAAATAAAAGAACACTATATATTTCAATTGTATTCCTTTGCTTGCAATAGGGTGATGCTCAAAAAGGAGATCATGGAGAAAAAGGTGCAGAGGTATGTGACTACTACAGTGCTAGCTTGTATTTGTTTTGGTTTTGTTGTTTTTTTTTTTTTTTCAGATTATCTTCCAGAGTCTAAGGATATCACAGTTTAGTTCCACTGAATTGAAAACATGTTTTCCATTTTTCACACATACACTTTATTTAATTATTTAGAACACCTAAACTAACTTCTGGTTTAGAAAAGCATCTATACTGAGGGAAACACATTAAAAATTGCTTCAGTCTAACCATGTGAGTTGGGATGCTACTGACAAAAGAAACTTGCGTTGCTATGTGATTTTGTATTGACTTGCATTATACTTTTCCTGTAGATAGAATTGAAGATGTCACAACTAACAGCATCTAGGTAGTTCTGCAGTGGCTTCTGATATCTAATATTTCTCAACTTGAATTCTTGTTGATTCATAGTAGAAAGGTTATCACAACTCCATACGTAAGATCATTTCAGTTTAAAAATCCTGTTTAAATGGTAGTGTATATCTGCTAAGAGGATGGCAGTCTGACTGGCATATTTATGGCCAATGTTATGAGGAAAACATACCCATTTCTAAATTTGCAGATAATTACAAGTTAAATGTTTCCAAAGAGATATTTTATTTTCATGAATAGTTAAACTTCTTAAATGTAATTCTTACTGTTAAATTAAACAGTAATGTAAATCAACAGTGTGTTATGCCTTTGCATTCTCTTTTATGGTTTTTCCTTTTTTTTTTTTTTTCTTTCCTGTTTTCAAACAGGGAGCTCCTGGCTATAAGGGTGAAAAGGTAAGATTTTATAGAATGGAAGTAGTCTAAGAATAGATTGTCACTTATTGATGGTGTATGTGAAAGAATGGAAAGAAGAGCCTGTCTTGTCTTTTTGTCCTGAGAGCTCCCAGTGCAATTCCTGGAAGTAAAGTCATCATTATGCAATTTATGTAAGTTTGCATATTGGCTTGTTGGAATAATAATAATAATAATAATGGCAACAACAACAACAACAACAACAACAATAATAATAATAATAAGTAAAAGATTAAAAGTATAATCTAAATATAAAATGAAAAATTTCAAAGACCAGAAATGAAGCTGCTAGAAAGAAGAAGAAAGCTGAGGGTCAAATAACAGATTAAGTAGAAAGAATGTGAAATTGTTTATTACAAACACGAATAGATGTGGCACTCATTAGGTTTTAAAAAACTTACCACAAGGAAGATGACTTTTAAGCTGTCACTTGAAAGAGCTAATGCTTGACCAAAACAAATGTCAAGATAGGCTCTCCAAGAAGCTAAAAAATTGTATACTTCAGTGACTTGTCAGATTCCAGAGCTGAAATTAACACAGCAAACTTGGCCATCATAGCCAGTAGAGAAATGCAGATAATCCCATTTTGACTAGTAATGATATTTCTCTATTCCATTCAGACAATCTCACAATTGTTAGTCAGGAAAATCTTGGACATCACAGGAACAAAATTAAAATAGATAGAGAGACGGGATCTCTGGAGGTAGTGCAGCAAGGTGGAAAAATACAGCAAAACTTATTAAATAGTAAATATATTACCCTCTTACTATGTAGGTTAGAAATTTTGTAGGTATTTTCGGAGAGGAAAAATATGCATCCTGAGTACAACACACCATATCTTCTACAGATGATATCTAATGATGCAACTCTCAGGTCCTCAAAATCTACTAAACCTCTTGTGCTACTGACCTACTTGCACAGTCTTAAATACATTTAATGTAATCAAGACATCTTGTTTAGCTGTTAACCTATTGATTTCTTATAAAGGGTGAAAGAGGAGAATGTGGTTCCCCAGGAATAAAAGGCGACAGAGTAAGTACAATTTTTATTTAAACTGTTGCACACTGATGGAGATATTAGAAAATCACAGAATCACAGAATCATTTAGGTTGGAAGAGACCTCCAAGATCACCTAGTCCAACCTATGACCTAACACTAACAAGTCCTCCATTAAACCATATCGCTAAGCTCTACATCTAAACAACTTTTGAATACCTCCAGGGATGGTGACTCAACCACCTCTCTGGGCAGACTGTTCCAATGTCTAACAACCCTTTCAGTAAAGAAGTTTTTCCTAATATCCAACCTAAATCTCCCCTGGCGCAACTTCAGCCCATTCCCCCTTGTCCTATCACCGGACACGTGGGAGAAGAGACCGATCCCCACCTCGCTACAGCCTCCTTTAAGGTACCTGTAGAGAGCGATAAGGTCGCCCCTGAGCCTCCTCTTCTCCAGGCTAAACAACCCCAGCTCCCAAAGCCGCTCCTCGTAGGACTTGTTCTCCAGACCCCTCACCAGCTTCCTTGCCCGGATTTAACTCCATTCACCACGACTCTTTGGGCCCAGACACCCAGCCAGTTTCTAACCCAACGAAGTGTAAATCATGTGACATATTCATAAACATAGCTTGTAAAGATTACTGTAAAGATTGAACATTGTATAATTCCCTGGTAATAGAGATATATTCACAGCAAAAATACTGTTCATAGAAACTGAACCCCCAGTTCACCATATTCTTTTTTTTCCATTTTGCAGGAGAATTGTAGTCATATACCTAAAACAAAGGCTGTCCTAACTGACACCAAGCTCTATTTACAAGGGACTGTGAGGGTGTTACAGAGTTAACCAGATTTTTTTTCCTTAAAAAGTAAATGTTAATTCAAGTGTATAAAGTTATATTACAGTGGAAACAGGTTCTTATACAACTTGAACAACTTTAAGGAGATGTCTGCCAGCCCATTTGTGCTGATACGTATTTACACTTCTATCTGTTCCTCTTCTTTTAACCTGAAGTGCAAAATTCATACAGGTGAATGTGGATTTTACCTGGATTTTACGCTTTTAACACTCTGAAAGGTGGAAGGACAGTGCAGTCCTGGTAGGGATAATCATGTATGTTGAGTTCATGTAAGGAGGCTTGTGCAAGTGCTACAAACCACTGATTTATGATTAGAGTTAAGTACTACCAACTAGATAACAATTGATTGTTCTGTCAAAACATTTCTTCAGTTTTAACATCCACATTATGATTGCCTTTATCAAAGACCAACTTGAAAAGTTTGTTGTTCCTGGCACCTGCTATTTGATAATGAATTACAGATAGAAATTAGGAGATATTTAAAGCAGCAGTATTTGTTGCAAAGAAAATAGAGTGTTATACTATAATAAAAATTGGAAGATCATGTGTATCTTGTGAGATGCTGGGGTTCCAAATGGCAGCAAGTGTGTCAGAAAAGGCTGAAATATCAATAAAGAACGTGACAGAGTTGTATCTCTCAGAGGAATAAAAAAGATCATAACTTCTTAACTTCTTTGTCCAGGCAATATGTGAGAAATAGCACGAGGTTATGTGAAATGTCTGCTAAGATAGAAGGAAGCTGTTCAGAAACTGGCAAAGAACATAATCTAAGCAGCCAAAAATCTGGATGTAGAAACCATATGCCAGTGCTGCTGGAAATTTGCTTGTTTCATATCTGTTGAGGACAGTGACGAAAAAAAAGTTTGACATCTGTAGAGGATCAGAGATTAAAATGGATTATGGACATCAAGAAATTAATGAACAAATGAGAATCAGAGTCTCTTCCAGAATTCCCAGCTTCACATTACAAATGCAGAAGATAGAACAAAGGATTCTCTTTTTCTATTTTTTTTATGAAAGTAATCTGTGTTGGGCAAAATCATCCAAACAGAGCAGACATGCCCAAATGTGTGAAGAATAACTTCAATATTCTGAGTTGGATCTTTAAACTGCAGAGATGGGTATTGAAGCATAATTGGCAGTATTGTCTGATCTGAAAATGTTCCATTCCCCCCACGCCAGCTTGCCAGTCTCACTAATCAAACTGACTCTAGCAGAGGCTTTGATGTCATCAATCTGAGTTTCTTTAAAAGCTGATCAAGCTTGAAATTCAGAAAGTTTGTGTTCAGCTTTGAAATAAAAACTCACTCCGATCATATGTTTGTATTCTACCAAAAGTAACTATCATCGCATCAAAATATGGTTGTTTGTGCCATCTATTGCTTGTGTAGTTTCATAAAATGAGCTAGAACTGAGGGGGGCTGTCTGCTCTCTGATAGTTGGTGCTCAGCCTGGGAGCTAATACCTGGGTGTAGAGAATTGCTAGAACTTCTGAATCTGTATGTGAAGATAGTAGAGGGAGTGTGGTTGCCTACGTGTCACTGCTAAATTTGTTAGGGCTATTAGAGGTTCAAAATGTGACAAATGCCTTGAAAAATGCAGCAGTCTGCTGATGCCGCTGTACTTGGAGATATCGCTAATTAAAGGAAAGAAGAGATGGGTACACCATTTGCTGAGAACTATTCTTTCTTTAGAAAAATTATATCTTAATATTGATTAATATCTATTCAGTCAACTAGAAGTGAAATCCTATAGAAAATGCATTCTGGTGACTGAAGAAAAAACAATGCAGCAAAAAAATTTGTGAGCAATCTACAGTAGCAGTAGCTGGTAAGAACTCTTTAAATGGAGAAGTAACAGCTAATGGGATAATTAAATATGACGTTTTAGAATGATTTTTGCAAACTATTAGTGTGATTCTACCCTGCTACAGTTTGAGTTACTGAGACAAAGTTAGCTGAAGTTATTCTGATATAAGCACTATAACATTTGTATAAGAATGCTGTATCTAATATAATCCTAGAAATTGAATTTCAAGACCTGTGGCAAAGAACAACCAGTTAACCAAATAGCTAAGAAGTTAAGTAGCCATTCACAATGTTTGTTCTATTAGTATTTTAGCCAAATATTGAAAATGAAAGGTAACAAACAATTACTGAATACAGAAGGAGAACTGCAGTACTGTGGAGAGAGAATAGATTCCTTAGAATATGCTTGAACAGAGGTATGGATCACTACATGTACACTGCAGTTTTCAATACTTTGAAGCAGGTACTTGCAATTTCTTTTTAATCTGATAATTGAATCTTATTTTTCCTTAGGGTTTGGAAGGTCCTTTTGGCCCTAGGGGACCTCGGGGACCTCAGGTAAGGAACTAAAGTAGGAAGAAAAAACATTATTTTCTGTAAGTTTCTTGTACATACAACCTGCCAACTCTGTAGAGAGCAGCACATTTGGTGCCTGAGGCACCAAGATGGCAGAGTCTGGCAAACTTTGTGTTTTGAAAATAATTTTCAAAGAAAAGTTCTTGGCTACTGCTGCTTAAAGCTTCTCAGAGGTGGGTGGCACATTCGGGCTTTCCACCTATAGAGCTCTCCTCTTGCCCTTAGTGTAAAATCATGTCCAGTCATACCCCAACTTGTTAAATTCCTCTTACGTTATATGTATCTTGGAAATCTGAACATGGTCCTCCTGAAATACAGGGCAGCCAGAGAGGCAGAATTTTGTTGGAGAGACTGAAATCTGACACGATTAATTAAAAACCTGGGAAAAGATTCAGAGAAAATGTCAGTCTTACTAGGAGAAGAGTGTTACCACTTTGAGATCAGTGATCACGTATTTGTTCGCTGTGCAAGAGTCCAGGTCTTCCTCTTCTCTGTTTGCAGCTGCTGAAATTGGCTACTGCTGTCTTTGTGTGTTTATAACTNTAGACATCTAAAAATACCTGCTTTATGGAGCAGAGATCTCAAGAAGTTATACCAGTCTCCCACCAGATCCATAGGCCATGTGGAATGATGACTGCCAGCATTTGTCCATTCACATCTCTACTGAGTCTGCTTCTGAGTTATATGAAAGAAAACATAATTGGGACATAACAGGGTAATGGAAATTTATTCCATGATATTAAGACGTGAACATTTAGTCTTAAATGTCACTTTTAATATTTTTAAATAATGTTTTTCTGCTTTCCTTTTGCTTAGCAATGGAGATGCATTAATGCTACAGATTTATTAATTTATTATTTTATGCTTCAGTGATGCTGTTTCTGTCTTGTAAGCAATAAGTAAAGTGTGATCTGTGCCCCAAATGATAACACTTAGTTATTCCTTTTTATAGAGTTTGCTTCTCTTGAAACAAACAAAACTGCAAGATTCCTTTTAGTACTCAATTAAAATGTATAAACCAAGGAATAAGGTCATATAACTGTGAGTTTGTGCGCTTGAGACATCATTGTACTCTAAAGAGACAGTTATTCCCTAGTTTGTAAAGTTATGATTTAAGCATAACTATATTTCGGAACACTAACTATTTTCATTTTGTTCATTGATTTCCCCCCAGTATTTGAATTGTGAGCTATATGGCTATTACTTTGGTGTGCGATTGCAGTTTTACATACTTTCTGCAAACACTATAATTGGTGTTTAGGAAAAGAGAGAATAATTTTTTGTTTTTCTGACTGGAAATCCAGAGAAGATACAAAATCACTAATATTCCAAAATTTTCTAATCTGTTTGTGAGCCTAAATGTAGTATTTTGGAGGATTTACTATTGCTGTTAATGATGGTAGCTGAAAGGAATTATTTTGGTTTCATTTTGGGCAGTTATTTGTTTCCTGTACTTTATTATATTTAAGAAAGGGAGCGAACACGCCATGAGCACTTTTTCTGTGTCAACAATGGAACTGATGTGTTTAGATTTTGGCCAATTTTTCTGTCTTTTTATAAGCATAAAATTATCCATATTTGCCCCAGCATTTTTGCTACAATAAAACATAATTGGTGGTATAATTATTTTTCTAGCTCGTGATTCTTTTCTTCCAAGCATTTAAAAAACTTCAGGAAGCTTCCACTTCCTTTTGATGGTCAGCCCTGTTAGTGGTAGTTGCAATAGTGCTGAACAAAGTGATCAGCCTGGGCAACCTAGCAGATCTCAGTGGCATCTTCACTAACTCACAAGTCAGTGAACTCCGGCAGGGTTTCACTGAGAATTAAAGAACCCTGGACTTTGATGTAATCTGTCCATCCTGTAATCTCATTGTTCCTCATAAGTATCAAACCTGCTTTTTTCTAGCTATTGTACAGGCCTCTGTATTGATGAAGGGGTCTCCTGATATGTCATCGCTCCCAAAGAGCCATTAAAGTTTCCCTTGTGTGAGGGGGCACAAGAGTTACAGTAATGTCAGGGAATTAAAATTAATCTCAGCTCATCAGCAGAGAGAGATTTAGGGGAAGTGATTTCTTACAAAACGCGAAATGGTGAGGAGGTGGTGGCTTAGTTTATTGGCTTGGCCAGAAGATATGATATGAAAATTATTTATATTTTAAGTCAGGAAAAGGAGAAAAAAGGAACAGAAAGCTTCAGATAAAGAAGATGCAGTTCATATGGAGTAGTAAGATATCATTTCTGCCAGCATTGGTTATTGAATATTACCAATACAGTGCCAGCATGCTTGGCACTTCACAGAATATGAAGCAGAAAACACTTGTCCATCAGAGCTTAGCATTGTGCTACATTTTACTGTATCCTGTTCAGGCCAAATCCAAAAGAAACATTATGTGCTTCTTCAAAGGAAACTCATTCTATACTTTGACTTTTGTGTAGGGTGTCAGTGGACCTCCAGGTGAGCCAGGCCCAAAAGGCATTCAAGGAAGCAAGGTAAGATGTAGTTGTGTATGTGTGGATGTTATGTAAGGAAAGAGGATGCAGAAAGTTTGTGTGGAATCTTTATACTGTGCTATCTTTTTTGCTCGGTAATTTTTTTTAGTGGTGTCCCATGCACAACAATAATATAGATCACCTGCATGGTGCACAGTAGTGTCATCAGGTTGTGTAGGCTTTGTCTTGTTGGGACATACAGCCTGTGCTCCACCCGGGTCCTCGAGCCCAGCCATCAGAGATTGGGAGAGCATTTTGCAGGGCCACAGTTCGGTGCTACCAGGGACCTGCCTAGAGCCACAGCAACTTAGTTTAGAATTTAAACCATCCAAATATGTCTTTGCTTCTGCTGTCACTTGGGAAGTTTTCTCTAGAATATTTTTGACCAAAACACCTGGTGTTTTTAAATGATTTTAGATGGTGGTTATAAAATCTTGTATTTAAAATCTTATATATAAAATCATTTTTTGTATTGCTTATATACTGTAAAAACTCAGGACAACTTTAAAATTGGTAGGGCTGTAAGATTCGTTGACGATTAATGCATTAGTTATATCGAAAATAAATCATTTGGAGATAATGACTACAGCTTGTTAAGTAAAAACAATGAGATAAGATATCTGATTAATTTAGGCAGTCTTCTGATTTGCAAACCTTTGGCAAATTGCTTTTTGTGAATACAGTTATCTTGCCCATAGGACAGCTATCAACAGCATTGTTTGGTATAGAAAGATCTTTTGTGTATCAGTTTGAAAATGTAGGGTCTAATGACAAAGACATTTTACCACAGGATTATTGATAGCCTGAATAATAGAATGCCATATCTAAGTTTTACAAGGCAACTGAATTCACATAGAGGAATTTGCCAAAGATGCAACGTTTATACGTTCATGTTTTGTTTCTTAGGCAACAAGTTAATATGAAGATTCACAGAAATAAACTTAGATGTGGGAAATATTTATGGTAAAAAGTTTGAAATACTGGCATCCACCATGATTTTCCTCTTCCTGACAAGTGCTTTTTCATCCTTCTTGTGTCTTCATCTTTTCACAAAATGCTTGATTAGGAAAATTGCTACAGAATATTTCAGAAGTGAGGAAAGAAAGAGGGTGATGGGTCTGAAAGAAGCTATTCATGCATGTGGGGGAAAAGTCATGGCTCTCTTTAATTTCAGCACAGCAAATGACAGTAATTTTTTTTATCTGTCCTTTCACACTGATGAGTCCAAGATAGTACTACTAGATACTCTTGTTATACACTAAGCCATATTTGTTGTATGTTATTTGTCATCCTGTCGGTCTCTTCATACACTCACCTGTCTGTACAGGTACCTGCAGCTCACTTTCTATAATTCTACCTGGGTGCAATATTTATGGTCTCTTGTTTCATTTTTGCTGCAGATTTTCTGTATAAAAAAGAAGGAAAGTTTCCTTGTTTTTCAGCTTCTAACTCAGCAACCTGCTGACTAAGGTCTATAGCCAAGGTTTTTCAGGCTCAGACATCTATGATAATAAAAATGCTGTCATGCAAGTTTAATTAATACGCTTAGTTAATTATAGTTAGAGCTAAAGAGTATAGAAGAAACATAGGTATGTTTAGAGGTTGTTATGTTGTTATGTTTATCTCTTGTCCCTGCTTAGTGCCAAAGCCAACCTTTGGCATTTTGGAGCTTATTTGAGATGGGTGAAATATTTTTTAATGATCAGTACAGATAATCCGTGGTTGTTTACAGCTTAATAAACACCCATTCAGCTAGTAAAGGTCAAGGCCTTTTTTGGTTCAGACACATAGCAATCTTTCCAATATCTTTTGTCCTTATAGAAAGATTAGTCAATTGCTCTTTTAAAATTAGTGTTCATGACACATAATACAATATATCTGAAAAGTAGCAGTTATTTATAACTGCCTTGGATAAAATAAATAAGGCTATTCTTAGTGCACTTCCTTGTACCCCTGGCCTTTCCATGCTGATACTTTCTGCTTATTGAGCTGAACTAGTGACTTCACCCTGGTTTAGCAGAGCTGAAGGCAGTTTCATGGTATTAGTATCAATATGACATAATGCAGAACACCACCGCTGAACATTTACATTCATTGTTGGTGGGCCATGTTGAGATTTGAAAGAGGAGATTCAGTTCCTCAAAATATAAACTCCAGATCAAGCTCAGACTACAGATGTTTTGGGTCTCATTTGTGAAGTCTACAGTTCACTCATCTATCTGGCCAGTTCAGTCCATCCCTGACCATAACGCCGTGCCATACCCCTTCTTCTGCTTTGCAGTGCCGGGTGGCAGACACAGCTGGGGACAGTGTCATCTGTGCTGCTGGCTCTAGCAGCCACCAGCAGGAGAGGGTTGCTGGTATTGCAACTTTAACTTATTTGCTTTAATTTGATGTGTCTGAAGCAATGTAGCATGGAGTCCAGAAATATCATCCAAGAAATTACTGGAAAGAAATTTTCATACCTTACTTTCTCTGTAATTCATCTGCATTTTCTTGTTCTCTCTTAAGATGCTGGCTGATCTGTCAGTGTATAATTCTTGCTGGTTGCACAATATGATACTGCCTTATCATATTGCCGGTGATCAGTTGAATCGTTTGCAAAGTCCCACTACTTGCACTGAACAGCTTTCCACTTACAACCTGTTTCCATGTAGACACCTAAGTTTAGGAGTGTTCATATGGAGCTGAATCACATCCTTAACCTCTTAAAGTCTTTCTTATGCACTTTGCAATCAGCCCTTATCTTTAATAACCTCTTCATTATAAAAGCAAACTGTGTCACCTTACTTTCACCTTCTTTTCGAGGTCATATATGAATACATTGAGCAGCCTATATCCTGCACAGAACACAGCTCAGCATGGTATTAAGTAAAAACATTTTTTGCTATTAAGCAAATTTTAAAAAAGCTCTCTCTATTTGCATTTCTGCAAAGTTATAGCATCTTAAATATATCTAAATAGTTTTATTACTATATAAACTTTTTCCATAAAGATGCTGAGGCATTGAAAATGACAAATTTAAACTCTGCTTCTATAAAAATAATAATACATGTTAACTCATCTTTTACTTATACCATATTATTAATTTCCCTGACTATATATATTTCTATTTAACCTAATATTGAACTTGCCTGTCAACAGGAAGCCTACAACTCAGTATAAAACATAATAATTAAAAAAAAAATTAGAGTGTAACAGGATATTTCACTCATAGTTAGGAGTTGGGAACTGGCAAATTTCACTCTGTATCTCTTGTCTTCTAGAAGAGTCATCTTGGTCCTGTTCCCCCAGCATGTACTGAGCAAAGGACCAGGATTATTCTGTTTGTTTTCTGTTTTACTGACTTTCTGATGTTTATTGGCAATGTCTCACTGGAAAGATGTTATATTTACAAAAGAAAAATTATATTGTTAAAGCCAAAGCCTACGTTATCTTTTCTCTCTCACTAATTTAAAATACCAAGAAAAATACCATTCACAGCTGTGCTTTATATTTTCTTACAAGTTTGCTGAGGGTCATTCACTTTAAGGCATACTTCAACTTCATCAACCACAACATATTATCTGCATTGTAACATGAAACAAAAACTTACATCAAAGCATACTATGTGCCTCATGCAACTATAGAACATGTAAAGAAAATTACAAAAAAAAAAATAGGAAAAAGCTTTTGTAGTTCTTTTGAAGTTACCACACCCAATTAATTGATTGAAATTGGAGAACTTCGATTTATAACCTTCAGTCTATGGTAAAGACACTTGACTCTTGTCAAACTGCAGCTTATAGGAGTAAGGAACTCAGATTGTGTGTTCCTTGTCTCACTAAGAAAGCATGGTTGGCCTGCAATATGATTTTGCTGGCTGATGCAAACAACTGTTTCTCAAAAAAAAATAAAAGACGGGATCTCACTTAAAGAAGGATTAAAAGTGCTAGAAACATAAAGTCAGCAAAGAGAAAAGCCATGCTGTGCTTGGTTCTGCTCCAGTAATATCCCATATTCCTGCCTGGATTGACAGGACTTGGCTAGATGGCTTGTTAACAGATGGTATGTTGATTAAATCAGTAGTGTTTGCTTTTGCTAGGTTTGCTTCTCAAAGATTACATCAAAGTTATTACAGAACGGCACATGGTTTCATAAGGGGACACAGGAGGTATGTTAGCATCCTCTATAGATGGAAACAAAACATTTATTTGCTCTGTAAATGTAATACAATGCTGCTTAGGGCAGAATATCCAGAAACATTATCCAAAGAGAATTCCATCTCTCTTCCAACATTTCTAGTAGCCTGCTTTGTGTGATTTAAGTGCTGATGTTCTGCTTATCTCTTAACAGCATTGGCTAATACAGGAAAACAGCATTGTAAATGACTACTGCATTTACTTTTGTTGGATTTATTTATTTCCACTTATATTATGTGGTTCTATTCTTATTAGAAGACACCTGTGCCCTTCAATAGCAATAAAAAAGGGTTCTAGGAAAAAATGTAAATATTCTAACACAGAAAGACTTCATGCATCTTGGTTTCCTCTCTAAAAAGGAAACAGAATCACCATGATTTTTCTAGAAAACAGAGGGATTCTAAGAGTGAATGTGATGCCCTATATTTTGATCAAGCAAACTTCTCAGTCCTAAATTTTTGCTGATTACATTTTTGCAAAGTTAAAGTACCTCATTGGGGTCAAAAATGTAAAATGTACAGATCCACTTTTGCCTAGTATTCTTGGTGTTAGATAAATGAATTTGCAACATGTATATGCCTATTATTGAGCTTTTCATTAATTTATTAAAAAATACTTGCTCAACTTTTTTTATTTAAAAAAGCATATTCTATACAATTCTACAAGTAAGGTTCTGTAAGAGTTTTTGTATTCGAGGCAATTTTGAAAATCTATTTATTAGTGAGGGATTGAATATTCAAAAAACTTCAGTGGACAATTTACACACAGAATGATTTGGTTACACATTATAAAATTGGGACATAAAATCAGGAAGTGGGCATGACCTTATGGCTGAGGTAGCAACTCATAAGGAAGTAATGAACAGGAAGTTCGTATGGTTATCATTTCAGAAATAATGTTGGGTTTGTTTGCTTAAACTCCTAGACCAGCTACTGACAAAAAAGAACACACTTCTATAAACCTTGATATATTCATGGAAAAATTGAGGACAACACATTCTTTAAAAGCCACTGTTAAAGTGAGTACCTCTCACTTTAACAAAAACTCTCAAAGATTATAGTCTAAAGTTGTAAGAACAGATGTGTATTCAAACTTTTAAGGAAATAGTTAAGTTTGAATGTGGGTATTCAAAGCAGTTATTTCCATAAAAAACATCTTGGGATAATACTTCTATGAAAAATCCATTGTTGCATATTTCCCTGAAAATGTGTCCCAGAATGAACTGCTGTGTTCCTGCTTCTTCTCTCATGACTTACAAATTCTTTCCTTACTTATCTGGCAAGTTACATGTTTCCCAGGAGACTGAAAAATCCAGTTTCCCTACAAAGAAGTATAGTTCCAATGTAGCACAACTAGCTTAGAAATATAAAATATCAGTACTATCTATTAAATATCTGTATCTGCTTACATTGTTGCATATGCTTAAAAAGATCATCATATTTGAAAGCTGATTTTTCACTATAGCTTAATTGTTATAGCTTAATCATTAATAGCATTATAGACTCTGACATACAGTCTTTCTGTTCCTTGCAGTGTGTATGTGCTTTCTTAAAAGTAAAAAAGTTATTTATAGTGGTCCTAACTGGTACTTATCATAACATAAAAAATTTTGCTGGGGGGTAGACTGTTATGTATATTCCAAGCTTAAAGTTGTAAGATTTTAATATGTAAAAATGTTGAGCTCAGATCAAGTGAAATTTTCCTTCCAATTGCTCTAGCTGATATTAAATGCAGCTTGAAGGAAAATCCCAATAGAGAAAAAAGAACTCGAGCAAAGTGTTAAAGAAAATGAATACAACGAAGCTACTTTGAAAAGCCGAATTTTCCTTCTGAGGAAGGCAGCACTTTGGTTTTTTAATAAATTTCACATTACTTGTAGCACCATGATTGTAGAAGGTAAAAGCCAGGCTTACTAATAGCCATATGAAGTTTGATATATAGTCTTTAAAACAGGTAGAAAAAATTTAAGTTTCCAATTTTGCATCTTGTCTGGGAAAAGGTTCTTTTTTTTTTTTTTTTTTTCCACTAATCTTCAGGCATCCTCCCCTATCAGGGAGTAAAACATTCAACAAAACCAAAAATTTCATACTACTCTACATTTTTTTTTATTATAATGCCTACTTACAATGTCTGCACCAGTACCTACTAATAAAGCTGCTCCAAAGCAGGTTAAAGGACACCAGTTATCAGAGAGAAAACTCTGTAATTTTTTTTATCATGGTTAAAAAAGAGCTTTTGGAAAAATATTAATTCACTGGGACTCCCATCAAGACAGCGCATGTATTAGCATAGCTCTAGCATGTGGGTGAACTCAAGAAGGAACAAATAATTTGTAATAGGAAGCATTCTTCAGAATTATTTTCCTTGGAAAGTTCTGTCAGAAGCTGTCAGAAATAGATATTGAAACATGATGCCTATTTGGAAGAAAGGACAAAAAAGATTGGAATACACTTTCCAAACACAGCAAAGGGGTATGGTTTATTGTTTCAGCTGAGATAGGGGCCTGTTATTTACCAAATGCCATTTGTCAGAATGGAACAAGTTCCTACACGATTTCATAGCTTTAGTTTAGACATATGAAGCCAGCGTGCTTAGTGGCTTTTGCTGTGTCCAAAGTAGCCTACTTACGCATAGTAGGCTAGTGTGCTGCTTTCTTTCTTTTTTTTTTTTTTTTAAGTCTGATACATTTAATATTTTTCAAGTTTGCATATATCTTTTGCATTTGTTCTGTGGGGCATGCTAATACAACAAACATCCCAGGCTGCCTTTTCTGTGATAGACATGAGGACTGTGAATTTGAAAAGCTAATAATTTATATGCTGCCTGGCCATGGCTGCCACCCCATACCTGTATGAGTGAATGAGTGAGAGGGATGGATGGGGAGAGGGCACAGGAAGGAAGCATCATGGTAAAACATGAATCTGCAGCTCTGTCCTTGGGGAAAACAAACACTAAGTCCAGCAGCAGCTAAAGCTGGCTTGTGTGTGTGTGCATGTGCACCATTTCTCGCAGTAGGAGTGTGAGAGGGCACCTCTTGCGTGTGTTTCCTGGCAGAGCCTACAGCTGCTCAGGCTGGAAGCCAGAGTTGGGATCAACTCCGGCAGTTGTCAAAGCCGGATCATCCCGTCAGCATGTGAGTTTAGTAGAAGGAGTGGTAATCACACTAGCATGTTTTGAGTAAATCTTACAGAATACTAGAAGAAGTAGTGGGAGAGATTCTTTGTGGCAAAGAATAACGGAAGAGGGAGAAAAGCCGGAGCAACTGCTTTGTCACCTTCTGGGCTTCCCCATTCCTACAAAGAAACCAAGTTGCCCAAAGCCTGTTGAATCAAAATGCAATGACTTCAGTAGGCTTTTGATCAGACTCAGAAAGTTGGAAGGTGGCAATAATCAACTATTTTTATTGTGTCAGTTATCCAATCTGCCACTCTAAAAGTGTCAATATTTACAGTGGTCTGCATCTAACTCTTTCTCACTGAGGCACGTCTGCCTTGAGGTGGAGAAGTCCTTCCCTAACCTAGCCTATCCAGGCTCTGAAACTACAAGGAGCTGTATCTGTTAGCTTCGCTAGAGAAGTAGAGAGCTATTGAAATAAGAGTTGATGGTGAGTTACAGGAGCCTATGGGCTGAAAAGCACATTTTCTTGGGCACTAGGCTGGTGTGCTTTGATTAACATTCTTCCAAAAGCCATGTTTTGTATATCCTGACCACCTTTGCAGGAAGCACACCTGTGGGTAAACACCACAGAAGTGTCTCTGTTCTTGAGGGTGTCTCTGTGCATGGAAATTTATTACAAAACTTTCTACTGAAACCTTAATACAGCAGTTTTACTTGTATAGCTCCCATAGGGATGCCTTTGCCCTGAAAGCAGAGCACACCACGGGGCACTGAACTTTGCTGGTATAGTTTTGCCAGTACATACTGATGCACATTCAGAAGCTGAACTTCCTTTGTTGCTTAGCTAATTGTGATGTCAGCATTAATGAAATTCAGTAGTCAAAATTACTACTGTTAGAAATGAAATGGAGGTTTCTAAGTCACTAAAACTCTTGTGAAAATGTTGCTTATAGTGTATATAATTTTCTAAAGAGATAGTATAAAGCATTTCCTTACATATTTTCCCTACTTCTTGTCTAAACAGAATCATCCCAGAAAGTCCTGAAATTCAGCTAACTGTTGGCTTAAAGGACAGCAGTGCTTAAAACAGAGAGTTTGTAAAGAAAATTAAAGAGGAGACAAGTAATAGCTTTAGTTGTATTATTCTTGGCCTTCCCTAAATTTCCTGCTGATGGGAAACACTTGAGAAAAATTGTTTTTGATCAGATAAATTTGAAAGGACAGCAAGTTCAATGCCAAATTAATTCCATGGAGGAACTGGAAGTCTAGAAGATGGGCCATTTGAGGAATCTTTTTTTTTTTTTTTTTCTTTTTTTGGTCAATTTCAAAACAGACACAAGAGGTAAAAAACAGCTATGAACAAAACGGGCCAACCGTACCCTGGGGTGCATCAAACACAGCATGGCTAGCTGGTCAAGGGAAGCAATTCTTCCACTCTGCTCTGCGCTAGTGTGGCCTCACCTCCAGTGCTGTGTGCAGTTTTGGGCACCACAATATAAGAAGGACATAAAACTGTTAGAGAGTGTCCAAAGCAGGGCTACAAAGATGGTGAAGGGTCTGGAGGGGAAGATGTGTGAGGAGCGGCTGCATTTGCTTGGTTTGTTCAGCCCAGAGAAGAGGAGACTGAGGGGAGGCCTCATGGCGGCCTGCAGCTTCCTCACGAGGGGAGCGGAGGGGCAGGCGCTGATCTCTGCTCTCTGGTGACAGCGACAGGACCCGAGGGAATGGAGCCAAGCTGCGACAGGGGAGGTTCAGGCTGGGTGTTAGGAAAAGGTTCTTCACCGAGAGGGTGGTCGGGCACTGGGACAGGCTCCCCAGGGAAGTGGTCACGGTACCGAGCCTGCCAGAGTTCAACAAGTGTTTGGACAACTCTCTAAGACATCTGGTCTGATTTTTGGGTGGCCCTGTGTGGAGTTGGACTCAATGATCCTTGTGGGTCCCTTCCAACTTGGGATGTTCTATGATTCTAATCTTCTTTATATCAGTAAAAAAATTGCATCGTTTATGATAGTCTGGTTACACACAGAGTTGGGACTCTGGTCCAAAGACTTCATGAAAATAAACATTGTTTTGAAATCCAGACAATAAGGTATATCTAGGAATACAGTAAACTTCATTGCTATATCCTGTATTTTGGCAAGAGCTACATGCACAGAGCACACTTTAAAGCAACATAGGTGTTGGTAATACCCTATTAATATCTCAGCTACACTGAGATACATGCGCTATTCTAAGCTGTACCAGCTTTCTCTGATTTTTGTCTGCCTTTTAAGAATTATCTTACTGATGCTGTATCAACTGATTAAATTATGAAGATGTGCTATAAAATCTTATATTTTGAATAAACATTAAATTTCTTAGCTACTCACAGCTTAATTTCCAATTGCCTGTCTTTCTGTCAAGAAAAGGAGCAAAGAAAGCACATACCAAATTATTGAATAAAGTCAGGACCAAAGATATGATGAGGAAAGAGTACATTTTGAATGGCTTTATGACCTTATTATCGCCTTGCTACTAACCTAAATATTTAGCTTTAAAACAGCTTTTTTTTTTCTTTTTTTTTTTTAATACATATTTCTATAGTCCTGAATGAGGTGGTGGATGGATACCCTTGGGCAATTTGATTGCGGAAAGAGACTATTTCTTTAATTTCTTTAATCTCCTCTAGGGAGAACAAGGTCCCATAGGTCCCTATGGTCCTCCAGGACTTCCTGGTGTTGGACAGCCAGGACCCAAGGTAAGTCTCAGTAATATGTCTGTTAAAGTGCTAACTATGTGCAGTCATTTTTTGGATGAAAGTTCTTATTTGCAGTTTTATCAAATTCTAACTCTTATAATCTAAATATAAAACTTGTATAATATTGACAAGTTTGCATATTTGCATAGGATGGAGATAACAGACCTGCCTTTCCTTCAACCCCAAGTTTTGATTATGATTCCACTGAAACAACAGAAATAATGCCATTTAAATGAGGGTTAAATACCTGAGGTCAGATTCAAGCACTAGCAGATGATTACACTAATGAGTAAACATACTTCAAGGCATAGAAACACATCTCAGTTACTGTGATATACAATCAAGTGACAGATTTGCTTTATTATATCTTCACTAGGGAACCCATATTCTTATATCCTTTGCTGTTGGTAGGAGGGCTGAAATACAATCTAGGGTTCCAAGTGCTAATTGAAATGTACTTTCAAATGTTTTTAAATTATCATTTATGCTTGTTTTACCTCAAGAGAGATGTTACATGTTTGATTTCAGACCTTTCTAATGACATGATTAAGTCATCTATATATAAATGTTAAGCTTTTCAAAAGCATCAAATTGGATTTAGACTGAACCTTCTAATAATCTTTTTCACAAGGGTGCTCAAGGTCAAGAAGGTAAAATTGGATTCCCAGGACCTCCTGGAATTGGTGAGCCAGGATTACCTGTAAGTCATTGATACATGTATTGGAAGTGAAAATAAATAAGTCTTAGTGAGCTTAATTGAATGACAGCAGCTATATAGGGTACTGATTCCACAAGCCATGCTATGTAGCCTGGAGCAGCAGGAGAATTTTTGCCTATGCCAGACCAATATTGCAACAGTAATTGTGCATGGGTTGCCAGAGTAGGAGAATTAAGTCATGTCCAAACAAGTTTTGGTGAAATAAAAAATTGCTTGGTCCCTATGAGCAAGATTACAGTATCCAGTTTGCAGACAGACATGGAGTTGAATACTAACAGGTGTACCATTACTTGTTTGAATTAAGGATATCTTTAAAAATTGTCTAAAATCAGATTTTAAGAAGGTGAAAATCCAAGAGCTGAGACATTCTTCAACTCCTGTCTGTAATTTGAATTGCATCAAAAACAACGATCAAAATGATATGCTTTTAATTACATCTTTCTCTTCTGAATTAGAGTAAGTTACCTTTAGCAAGCTCTTCTTAGCTTTGAGAAACAGTTCTCTTCTTCTAAGAGCCTCCTTGGAAGGTGTTTTTAAATTTAGCAAAGGATTGCACTCTTTCTTTCATTAAGTTAGTGCTTGCTGGTAGCTTTTTCTTCCTGCTGGTCAGAGTATAAAATGTGTAGTTTTCTTATTTCATTAAAAATCACAAGATTGTTAATTAAGAAGCTACAATGTAGATGATTGTTAGAATTCATTCTAATATTGTTTTTGAAAGTCCCCTTGTGATAGTAAAAGACTTTTTTTCACAAAAAAAAATATAGGAACATTTTCATTTAATCAAGATCATCCTTAAAAACTCTTCAGTAGTTTTAAATAATAAAAGAGCTGGATTTTGTGGAAGAATCGAAATTATTACAAAAAGAAAGAATTATTTCAGTATTTATTTAAACCAAAATTGGCATTCTCTAATTGTGTGTGTTTAGCCAGCCATTTTGTATTAAAAAAACTGTGTTCAAATTAATGATTTTCATCATTTCAGGTACATGAAATTGTAAGGGCTAAACTCCACAGCAGTAAATATATTTATTATAAATTAATCCACAATTTCCTTTGGGTTTTAAGGATACAATCTTTAGACATTAATTATGTCATTCAGATCATTTCAGCATTAGCTTCTTCTTATTTAAATCTTCCAATTAAGTTTTACTATACTTCATTTTAAATGCCTGGGCTCAGCCAGCTGTTGTGGAAGTGTTGCTAGTTATCAGTGTCATAAGAGTTGCAAGGAGCTGTATTAGGAAGTTAGACAAAATGTCAGTAAGAAATGTAATTGTTGATATCATCTGAAATTTTTTTTTCTTTTCTTACAGGGACCACGTGGCCCTGATGGTCTGCCAGGTGAGAAAGGTCTACCAGGAGAGGGCATTCAAGGCCAAAAGGTAGTTTTACAGAAATTATTTATTTTAAACATTGTGGGACAAATTTGCTGTAGTGACTAAGTTATTTAAGAGCACTGATCATTCTAGTGGTACAATATATCACATGGTAGATCTTGGGCTTCTGAATCACTGCACTCTCTGAATGTCCTTCCTAGTTCAAAAACTCTATTAAGATAATTACAAAAGAGTTGTAGAGTCTCTCTAAATGTAAGAAGATAATGATTCTCTTACTTTTGTATTTAATAAGATACCTTTTTTGTTAGCATTAATGAGATAAGTTGTCTTCTGAAAGACTATTTAGCTATTTATGTTCTTTTTTGGAAGAAAACATTCAGGAGCTGTTTTCATTCTGTCTTACCATTTTGGGAAGCTAAAACGTGGGTTATATGAGTCTCTATGGACAGTTACCTCATTAAGGGCACTTGCTAGGTTAGTATATGTGAACATTCCTTTTTTAAAAAAATAATTACAAACAAGCAAAGATTTATCATTAAATCACAACTGGGCTTCTCATCAAAATGTATCCCTCTTTGAGTGGCTTCAAGATTCTCTAGAGCCTTAAACTATTAAGCAAAGTAGATTTTTCTTCCTTTTATGGAAAAGATGTTAGCCATGTCCTTGCACCAGAAGGTTCTGAATTGCTCTATCTACTTACAAAATGAACATATTATCGCATTCTCAAAATGTACCTTCCTACTACATGGTATTTCATTTTCTCGTTTTGAAGTCCTGTGTTCAACAACACAATGAATGCAGATGAAGCGTGTTATGAATTGTAACTGAATTGCTTTTCTGTAATATTAATAGTTCTGTTGACTATTTTTCGTGTTTGTTTGCAAAAGCATGCCTTTTTCCTCATTACTGACATTATGTTGTCTTTCATGGTTTCCTTTATAAATTCCCAAATACAGTTACAAAACTGTCACATATTTCTAGGGTGAAAAAGGCTCTAAAGGTGCAGCTGGTCCACCTGGACTGACAGGTCAAACAATCAAGGGTGACAAGGTGAGACACAGAGTATTTTCCTAATCATATTTATAGTTAATTATATTTATAGTAAATTAATGATGAATTATTCACACAATAGCACAACAGAATGAAAATGTTTTACCTTGAATCTGAGGAACTACTTTATACCATTCAATGCAGCTTCATAGCACTCATCTATGCAAGCAGCTGAACCTGTTAATGTTAACTGCAAGCACCAAGGACTGTATTCTGTGCAGCTGGGAGTATGAGAAAAGAAATGGACTTTTTCCTCCTAAAATTATCTCAGAAATATTGTATTTAAAATATTTTAAATTTTATTTAAATATAAAAATCCTTTTAGTCATCTAGTGTAATGGACCTGGCCCAGGCCAACGAACACTCCGGCTTCTGAAATTTGTTAGCTTTTTGGCACCAAGGCCCTCAAAGAAGGATCCAGAACAATTTTAATTCCCTTGGCCAGAGGAGACTCTGGCCTGTATCTTGCGTGCACCTGGAAGATGGCTGATAAAAAATGTTCAAATGTCATATAGAGCAGAGACAGTGATCCAGATCTTCCTGCTCATGGTTTAGTGCTGTAGCCCTACTCCTACTCCCTGTTGTTTTCTTTCCCTCCTGTCCCCGTGACTCCTGCTCTCCTCACTGTCCCACACTTAGCTTCTGTGAGAGGGAAAGATGGCACTCCCATCCAGAGTTACCAATAGCTTAGTCAGCAGGGAGTGCTTCTCAGATGTGGGAAGTTTGATTTGAACTTTATTCATCTTACTGTCCAGTCAAATGGGTCTCTAAGATCTTCAGAGTAACTTAGCTGGTGTGGCGTGGTCTGATTTGGCCTATCTGTGAGAGGCATGGTCAATGAGCACCTGCCAGTGCCATCTCACTAGAGGTCTTAGTTACAGGAGATTGATTACCTGTGCAGGAACAAGCTGTCTTATTCCCATGTCTGTGTAGGAAAAATGTAGTGATGGCCAGGGCAGTAAGAGTTTGGGACCATTTCAGTAAATAAGTGTTTCTGGTGTAAGTGAAACTAATTATTGTTTTGTAGGGACTGGTGTCCCACATCCTGGACACCTTCGTGGGTCTGTGCCACTTCCAATATCCAAATGACCTCCCCACCATAATTCCTCTATTCCTTCCTTAAGTGCTGTACAGTACCTCTACAATTCCGCTTGACAAAGATTTTTCAAAAATACTGTCTAGCTGCTCTTTTTACACTTGCGAGTTTTTCTTCTGAGTGTTATGAAGAAACTGTATATTTCAATACAAGAAAATTTATAAAATTAATCTTGGTCTGGAAAGATAAGCTACAGATCCTTCTAGCTGTGATTGTCTAATATTATAAGTGAGATAGAGTTTGCAGGAAGGAAGAAGTGTTACCTGTATTAGATCAATTGCCGTAAGCAGACTTAAAGCATTCAAAGTTCTCATTTAACTCAAACAGAAGAGCAAACTTCAAGATAATACAGCCTGGGGACTACTGCTGTGTGTTTAATTTAAATAAGTTAATCAGATAACATGGTTTATTGCAATTTAACTCTCTGGAATTTTGTACAGGGTGAACAAGGCCAAGTAGGACCACAGGGCCCAGCAGGACCACCAGGAATAGGCAATCCAGGAAGCCAGGTAAGTTTGAATCAGGAACAGACAGACACTGAGCTGCAGATATGCTGAAGGCAGCTAGCATGACCTGAGTCAGGTATTTGTCTATTGCATTCCTAAGCTGAGGAAACCCATAAACTGCCTAGCTAGAGTGTGAAATCTGTTCTGCATTTCATCTAGTCTTTTCATAAAGTGACCCAGCCAAGACTGGAGACTGAAATCCCCCTGAATTCTCACTGTCTTCAGCTAGGTGAGGATAATTCATCTTACATCAGTTAATTCTATGTATTACATCTCTGAATTACATTTTTGCTTTTTTTTTGGCAATAACAGCAAAACATAATGAATTTCATCAGAAATTCTGCATACCACATCTCCTATTTATGAGGACCAGTCTTAATTCTCATCCTGTTCATCTATTCCT
Source organism: Anseranas semipalmata (assembly GCA_013399115.1). Taxonomy (NCBI): domain Eukaryota; kingdom Metazoa; phylum Chordata; class Aves; order Anseriformes; family Anseranatidae; genus Anseranas; species Anseranas semipalmata. The sequence continues at coordinate 173,885 of VXAA01006626.1, forward strand.
GTGGCCCTAGTGGATGAGAAGGATGGATGGGCCCTATTGCTCTTCCAAAAGAAAATGGCTTTGTTACTGATTAAAAAAAAAAAAAGTATCAGATCAGTCCTACACTTTGGGGATGTAATGAACATGTGTGTGTAGTTTTTGTTTTATACTTCATCGGAACTCTGATTTTTATGTGGAGACATTATAAATCTCACAGTGTTTTTTTCACTTTAAAAAGTATCAGATTAGTCTTCAGCCAAAGCTTATTAATATTAGAGGTTCCAACTGATTTGAATGATCTTAGGATTAAGAAAACAGAAATATGGTGCAATATGCATAATAATTGCATAGGAGATAAATCAAGTGCACCACTTGGACAATGACGTTGTAGGTAGGGGTTTCATAAGGTGAGAGTCCACCACTTCTGAATTTCAAGCCCTGTTCAAGCTCAACAACAGCCTCAAATAGGTGGATGCAGAACAACAGAAACATCCAAAAAGATCCTTTTTATGTGTTTTGTTTTGTTCTGCATTGTTGTTGTTGTTGTTGTTGTTGTTGTTTGGGTTTTTTTTGGAAAGAAGATCAGAGTTCATGCTTACTACATACTATACCAGTGAGTCAGGGCTTAGATGCCAAGACAATTCCCATTGGCTTTCTCCCTGAACAGTAACTGTAGTCATTACACTTGGATAAGGCTGTGAAATCCACAAGATAGTGACAAAAAGGAGATAAAATAATTATTAACTGAAAGACAGACTCATGGTGAATTTCAAATGTAGAACAATAAAATGCATTAACTCATTTATTTTGCTCTGTAGGGTATACAGGGTCCACAGGGAAATCCTGGGGCAAAAGGATCTAAAGGTTTTGGTCTGCCAGGTCCAAAGGTAATGGTTAAGACATTATTTTAAAAAAATAAAAAATCACTAGGAAGAAGCAACAAGCAATGTATCTTTGCCAGACTTTTCAAGAGTGTGTTTTGACAAGATGGAAAAGTTCACTGGAGAACTGTTCATTGGAGATAACAATTTAGTTTTGAATCTTCAAGGGAAAAACACCCATGTTATTAAGGTGTTCTCCAAACAGAGCACAAGGCTTCTGCTGACATCCACCCCTTTTTGAATGTGGATTTTGGCTTCCAAATGAACATAACTGTATAAACAAAGTAACTTTCAGACATGTTTATATCTAATCAATTTGGTGCCTTATACACATTGTGTTTATCATCTTACTAAGCAACTTAGCTGTAAACCAGCAGTGGTTTGGAGACTTATGGCTAATCTCATCAGGCCAATTCTAATTTGTTTCACTTGTTTGTCCTTCAGCCTTCCATGGTGATCATGACAGAGAACCAAAACCAAAGGTAGAAACACTAGGAGAGAAAAAAGAGCTTAAGTTTATTTAGTAGGTGACACTGCACCATAGCAAGAGGGAAAGTAGAAGGAGAACAGGAAAGTAGGGTAAAAAATTACTGCTGCCAAAGTCCAAGCCTCTAGCAATACAGTGTCAGCTGAGAACTGTATGAGGGGAAAAAAGGAATTTGATGAAATATTCAGGAGAGCAAGTGGAATGAACCGATAAACTATAAAGCAGATGTGTGCTTTGTAATCACCTTGATTTACAAAAGAATCACAGTAGTCACTCCATCAAAAGCAGGCAGAAATACAGTCATTTTCATCTGGACGTTATTTTTGCATGTAAGTAAAAGTTACAGCAACAGTGTTTAATACTAATGCAGGGAATATCAGATAGTTCTGAAATAGGTTATGTATGAAGACATTTTCTCTACTGTGAAAAACATTTTAAAAAGCATAATTGAAAAATTGAATTCCTATTTCTTTAGAAATAGTTTTAGAACTACTGGAAGGAAGAATCGCAAGGGCAAAACTCTCTTAAACAGAAGTTCTGATTTTTCTTTATTTGGACTCATCTTTCTTTCAGTGACAGAATAATCGTTGATATATCAATGTAAAATAGAAAATAAAATGTACATAAATAAATTAAAACAAGAAGAAGAAAGTTGGAATGATTCACTTAGACTTTCTCCCCATTGCAAGGTTAAAAAAAATAGATGCACTCCTACAAGTTACTGGAGTTTTGACAGAATAGAATATTCAAGTCAAAAACTACTTGGCTGAAAATTTGACCAGTTCTATGTGTAAAACAGTGAGATAATACAAGTAATGAATTAAGCTAAATTGTATTCCTGTGTCAAATGGAAGTCTTGTTGTTACTAGGGTCAACAAGGTGAACGTGGACAAAAAGGAGAACCAGGACTTCCAGCAACTGGATTACGAGGACTTAAAGTGAGCCTGTTTTTAACTGCTTCTTACCATGTCTTCTGATTCTTTCCCAGGTTGCTGATAAACGAAGTAGAAGGATTTTTTTTGGTATAAATTGACTATGATCAAAATAATAAGGAATTTCAGTGAAAGATATTCCCTTATCTTCACATTTTTACCCTTTAAACTCAAAATGCTGTGCTAAGGCTCCCACCCTCTCTCCTAAAATCATTACTGCAGCCATAACTGAAGGAGTTTGTCCCCATCTTTTCTAAGCTAATGAGATATCTCTACAGCCTGTTAGAAAGGCTGCCACTACCTCTATTCCTCTGCAGTGACTGGAGAAAAAACAGTCTGTGTGACAGCAGTGCTCATACTGCCTATGTGTTAGAAGGGATGGTAAATGTTTACAGTTTTGACTTCAGCTGCCATGGCTTCCCCCAGAATTGAGTAAAATGGCATGGATATTTTGGTTTTGGTGATTTTTCTCAGGATCATGGAGGAAGCACTTGGCAGGACTAGTTCCTACGGATATTTTCAACACTTAGTGGCAAGGTCTGTCTTAAAAGTAATGCCTAGACCAGTTTATACAACAAGCAAGGTAGTCTCCAAGCAACACCTTCATTTATGGTATGAGCCAATCTATGAACATCATCCACCTCATGTAATGCAATATGGTCAGATAAACCAAAGACAATAAAGTAGATTCACAAAAGAAGTGATTAGGTTGGACAGGCCAGTCCAACTGACCAGTCCTTCGGTCCCAAATGCTTGACTTCGCAAGTAAATTGCATTCTTATCATATTATCATTGCAAACAGAATAACAAATAGTTTGGATTCATGTTTTTACTGGCTGAATAAAAGTAAATTTATTTAATACAAAACCAAGATTTAAGAAGTAGGTGGAGGGCTTTAAAAGAAATTTAATTTTTTTATTTTTCTGGCTCTATAGAATATCTAACTTACTGGGGATAACAACCTTTACTTGAGGAAAAACATTGTATGTCATGAATTAATGTTCTAACACACTGTTAGAACCATTTTACAGAAAAAAAAATATATATATTGATGTATGCAGATACAATTTATTCTTCTTCAAGGGAGATGTAGGTCCATCAGGAGTCCCAGGAGAGAGAGGTGTGCAGGGAGACCCCGGGAAGGCAGGGAAAAAGGTAAGGAAATGTATTTTCCTGCATGTAAAAGCTGTAGACGAAAGAAGGCCAAATTCAATCTTCATTACTTTACAGGCATGTAATGGCAAGCAGTTCATCCTGGGGCAGAGCATGCGGCAATAGTTTTGCCAGCGAAAAGTGAGTGTGCTGGTTGAGAAGTTTCCAACAAATTTTATCAACAGTGGCTGCAATGTGAATCTGCAGCTGTTTTAGCTGTCCTGCCTTTTGTGGGCTGTTGACTTCCATTAATTTTCACGATTTCCTTGGAGAACAGCTAGCTTGTGTCTTACCGCCTGTTTTTCCTGACACCAAGAAGATTTTTCCTGACACCAAGAAGTTTGGCTCAAATTGATGCAACCTAGGGTGTCTATCAGGGTTATGAGCTGTGGTGGAAGTCTTCCAGCCTGGTACAGAAATTATAACAAACAGCTGAAACCAGGGCTCCTTGTTTCCAAGGGACATTCTGAGATTTTAAGAGAAACTCAGCCATATTGCAAAAAAGAATAATAAATTCAAAATGGTGGAAAGAAGTTTAAAGGGCAGGAAAGCAGAGTGCCCAATACAGTCATTTTAGAGCAAGTTAAATGGAGGCTTTTAATTTTACTTTATCCAAAGAGAAGGAGCTGCTCAGTGAGCAAAACTCAGTGCTTTGGCTGATTGTTGAATGGCTGCTGAGAATCCAGTGGCCTCCAAACTCTTCTGCCGTACATCTCTTAAATGAGGGTAGCACCTGTCCAACATGTTAAACCAATGAACTGAACGTGATTCACTGTAAGCAATCAACAGTTTTTGACTGTATGACTAATCAGAAAGTATCTGAATAGCTGGTCTACTATCATTCATCTATTGAGCATCGATTCTATCTACAACATCTGTCAACATCTATTAAAGATGCAACTTAGCATTTTTTCAGCTGCAAAGGCAGTGCAAATGACAGCACTATAAAGGCAGTGCAAATAACAAGCTACAGTCTGAGGCAGTAAGCTTTGCACTGTGGATAAATATGTAGCATTTCTGTTGTTACTTAACTTTAAAAAAAATTGAAATCACCTACTGTTAAAGTGCTTAGAAATTAACCTCTCAGAGTATCAGGAAGATACATCAGGGTTGAGAGTAAGTGTTGAGCTAAAGTTCCAGTTAGCTTTTGTATCTGGGAATGCTGTTTTTTCTTTCACATGTTGCCATTCTGATGATCATCTTGGTACTGTCATCTTCACTGTCATAATTCATTATAACTGAAAGTGTTAGCACTGAGCAGCTACCTTGTGTATTCAGGACAATGCAAAGAACAGTTTGACATCTGCAGTGAATGGTGGGCACAGAGATGTTATGGCAGTTTTCTGCAGGTGGGAAGCTGTCTTATAGAAATGGGAGCCACAGGGATGCTGAACAACAGCAGGCTCTGTAATACCACATCCATCAACAGCTTGAATCAGAGAGGGAAGTTTGAACTTCATTTTAATCTACTTTTCCCTCTCTGAATTGCTTGCAGGTTTTCTGATACACTAATCTGATTAATATTATTCATAAATATTTGGTAGATATTTTTCCTTAATATAATGTAATATGCGGATTATTTGTGCATTATTTGAAGTAATGTTTCTGGCTAATATTTGCAGCCTGGATTGGCCTTTGGCTACAACGTTGCAGAAAATTACTGCTTCTTAAAATTTGGTTGTCTCAGAATCGGTCAGCAAAGACTTTTTCTAATAACTTTGCAACCATTTCTCTTCTTCATAAGAGTATATGCATGGAATTCTTCCTACAAAGGGAAAGTGAATGCAAAAGGGTTGAGGGTGGGTGGTAAGAAGGTAGAATATTTTCTTCTTTGACCAGATTTTTAACTGACATTTTTTGGGAAAGTACTTAATGCATACTTCGTTTCTCATAAGTCCAATCATTGATTGAATCAATAAAATTAATTAAGTAAAAATTAACCATCTAATCTCTGTTAGGGGGAAAAGGGAGATCATGGTCCAAGAGGCCCTGAAGGACCCCCTGGCAAAGGAGATGTAGGCCAAAAGGTATGGCTTAGCATGCACACTTGAGAAGTACTATAAACTTTAGAAGGACCTGTTTTATAATAGTTCAGATTCTGGCGTTTGTTTTTTTTTTTCATTCATTATATCTTAAGTAGCAACTACATTTTAACTGATGATTTAAAAGGACTTAGAGAGCAATATGATCTCTACCCTGAACGAGTGCAGAAAAATCAGACTATAAACATAGACACTAAAGTTAATTGGACAGTAGAGATTTTCTAAAAGTTTAGTACAGAATTTTCATTAAAGTTAGGAGAGGGCAAATTATTTCAGTATGCTGATAAGGCAAGAGGAGGAACTAAGGGAAATTAGGTGACTAATTAGATTTCTAAATATGAAATTAAAAGCCTGGAAAGATGTATTAGTAGACAAACAAATGCTTTTATCTCCTACCTGGCTAAATTTAGGACATTAGGGGCAGATTCTAAAACTGAGTGGGATTTCGGTTGGAGTGAAACATCTAAATACCTTTCTAATTATAGGTGTCATCCAGTTGTGAATGAAGCTTTGCTGTGATTTAAACCAAAACTTTGTTTTCATCAGGGTGACCCAGGAGAAAAAGGATCCCAAGGACCGATTGGTCATGAAGGAGTACAAGGCCCAGCCGGACCCAAAGTAAGCTTATTCTTTCAGGGTAACCCTTCACTTTGTTTTCCATACAAGAATCTATGGGATATATTTAATGTACAAATTTCTCAAGTGTCTGAGGCTTTGAGACTTAACAGAAAAAAAAAGGAAAAGCAGAAATAATTCCCTCATTTGTCCTGTTTGTCCTAAATGACATAAGAGTCCCAAGGAGAAAAAGAATGGGTAAACATACAATTATAGACCTTATAGCTATGCTCAAGCACTGAGAAGCTAGATTAAAATTGTCGAAGTGATTCTAACCATAAGCATTTTGCAGATTTTGACTTGGAAACATTAACTTTCTATTACAGTATTTTGTGTGTAATAAGTATCACTCTGAATGGTAAGCAAATTGAAATAGTATGTGTTCTGGTTATTCCATTGGCTTTGTAAGCCAGACACAAAAAAATTAATTACAGTTTAAAAAATCAAATGTACAATTCAACCAATAGTTATTTAAAACTTGAAACTTGGACCACCTTCTACAAGAGCAGTAGGTTGATTATGTTTTATCCCAAATATTGTCAATTTTTACCTGAAGCTTTACAGATACTTTTATAATATAAAGTGTTGAAAAAACTTTTAGCTACTTGTGCAGAAAATTAAACTGTTTGTTTAAATGTAGATGATACCATTTTGACACAGGGTGAACCAGGAGAGAGAGGGCCACCTGGTGTTGCTGGATCATCTATTCAAGGGCCTGCTGGACCAAAGGTGATTATCTAGTATGTGTTTGCTGGAGACCAGAGATTGGAAAATTTCTAGTGCACATTTCTGTCAAAGTTAAAAGAATGTAAATTAAAGGAGTTAAAATTTCTTTTGGTAGTAACAACGCTGAGTGAATTTTAGAGGTAAGCAGTACTGAAAAGTACCAAAAATTAAGAGTATTTGGAGGCAGTTTAACATGGTGCTGGGCTTAGTGGGTGTTACTGCTTCCTGAAGCCACTTGTAAAAAATGTTTGGCCCCTCCTTTGAAATTAATCACTTTGAATTCATCTTATTTCACATTTACTTATACAATTTTGGGGGGGAAAGACTAAAGGTTTCCTGAAAGCAGCAGTAAGCCCCTGCAGGAATGTGTCTATGTACATACAGATCCATGTACATCCATATGCTGAACTAGAAAATTTTGAATGAAAATTTTGAATGAAAATTGTGAATGTTTGTATGTCACTTCCAAGTGAACAACTGGCCTGTATATTCTACTTTAAATGAAATGTCATAAGCCAGATAGCTAGAGCTACATCCACCTCATTTTATCTATGGCTGAAATATACCTGAAATGGGCGGGACTTGTCCTTCTGAGTAAAATATGCAGAGTTAGTAACAGTAAAACTAACTTTGAAGGTTTTAAAAACATTTGAATATTCACTATCACCCCATTTTTATTTTAAGAATAAAATAGTTGCTGTTTTTATAATACACCAGTTAAATTCAGCATTAATTGATGCTCTTCAGTTTTGGTATAATAGTCACTAATGGACGTCCAACCACTCTGGAGTCATTTCATCCCAAATTTTCTTCTTCTGTAAAAATATATGTGCACCTACACACATGCACGTATAGATATTGTATACACAATGTACTTACCAGCCTGGCAACAGGACGTCACAGAGGGCTAGGATTTGTTTTGGACTTGTTTTTATATGGAGGAGTAAAAAAAGAGAGAATGGAAGAAGCTCAGGGTAAACCTGCAGTTAAAATGCAACCACATAGAAGAAAGAAAGGACTGTGAGGTGTTCATATCTCATATATTGGTTTAAAATCATAACAACATGCCAAACTTTATGTCAGGAAAATATAAGTGTAACATGCTGTAACACATGACTTGCATGAAGACAGGTTTCAGATCACCAGTCTGCCTTCTTGACATGGTGCCATTTTCCTGGTTACCGTGACATTTTTGAAAGGACCAGTAAGTCAGTCTTTTGATGACATTCTTGTTGAATAATAATAACTTTGTAGACTTTATTGCATTTTTCACTCTGATTTTATTTTGTTCAGTACCGTTCATACCACTTGCATAGCACACTGGCCATGATCCAAAGTCCTCTGGAGTCTGTAGGAGTGTTTTCAGGCTCTTTACTAAATTTTGTATCAGACCTTTTATATGCAAAGACTAATGCATCATAACAAGTAGTTTGGGTAATTATAAAATGCAAGTTGATTTTTAGAAAATATAAAAATCTTTGCCTATTTAGTTCAATAATCATGTCTTTGTTTTCAACAAATATCACCTATCAAGATGCCAATTGCTCAAAAATGTAACAGGCTACACAGATCCATCTTCTCTCTGCCTTGTGGAAAGTACAATGATTACTAGTATTTGTGTTCTTGGAACATCCTGGTATCTGCAGTAGTGAAGCAAGGAATTATAAATTTCTTCTGCAGGGAAACAGCATGTTTTTCATTGCTGGGAGTTGTCATGGTCTGAGGTCTTTTTAGTACATCTCTAAGTATTTGGTGTAGTAATGGGTGATCAGTAGATGTCTAACCCCTGGACAACCATGGTTGTGTCTATTGGAAATTTATTTATTTTAAGATACACCCACGTTTGGGGATTAGAGTTTCATTTCCCTGGACGACCATTATGCTGTTACTAATATGGAGACACTAACATTAGATAGCTGTTTTTTCTCATATTCCTCTCTCATGGTTACAGCTGCTCTGTGGTTTTGATAGAACCTTTGATCTGCATTCCCTAGTGAATGTCCAGAACTACTGACTGTCTTTCTCACTACCATTAACAAATTGCAAAAGTTTCACTGAAAACCAGAATTTTCTTTTCATGATCCTTAATGTAAAGTGAAACATCTGTTGCCGTAAATTAAAAACCAAAAGAAGCCCAAGGGTTAGCACGAGAAAAGTGAAATCTAAGCCTCATCGCTTTCCAGGAAAGTCACTGGCAGAGCTAAGATTACCAACAGTTATTCTGGGTAATATTTGAAGAAAAACTCAAGTTTCTTCCTGGTTGTTCATAAAAGTCTATGGAGCTTGCAACTTTGAAATGTTGTGCCATTGCATCTGTAGCTTTCCTAAATATAGCCTGTCTGTGCCAGCACTTTGAATTTCTTTGCTGTCCTCTGTGCTCTGGCAGAAACAAGGTTACACAAGCCTCACACCAATCTGTGCTGGCTTGTGATAGTAAAAACTTCCTCTAGAAATACTGATTTCATATTACCTAGTTCAGGAACAGTCATGTCACTGTCAGAAAGAATTTTTAAGTTGTTCTTTTCTGTAAAACCTCAGATAATAAACCGAAAATAATGAAAATGTATTTGGGTTTGTTTCTTTTTGGATAGGGAGATCCAGGACCCAAGGGGCCACCAGGAGATGATGGACTTCCTGGAAATTCAATAATGGGACCAATGGTAGGAATTTTGAGACAAAAGTTGGAAAGCAGAGAAACATGAGACATAATGCAAAGCTCTTGTGAAAATGTAGAAACTGCCTGAACAACTTTTGCAGGAAAGTAGCCAACTAATTCTTCAAGTTTTCCATCATTCCAGGTTAAGTCTATGCTTTAAAATTAACTTATGTTCTTTTCAAAGAAAAACCTCAAAATATATTAACTAAATAGTCCAGTGTACCTCACTCTGCAAACTTCCCTCATGAAGTCTTCATTAGGAATGTAGTTCTTGAAATTCGTTTCTACCTTTCATTATCTCATGTGGTCTTTGATGCCTCTGTATGGACAACATACTCTTTTTTGAGTATAAACTGACAGATATTAGTTATTTTAACAGTGATGTTTCAGTATTACCAACCCTGCACATTCAAAAACATATGTAAGACCCAAAACAATGAATTTTAAAAATAGATCTCTTTACACTTATCTGTATATAGGTTACAGAACGGGATTTACTTGGTTTTATCCTTTCCATTTTTAACTTTAACGCCAAGAATGGGATACAGTAGTCTATAGCAGGATTACTATGCTCACTATGCAAGCCTTTAATGGTTAACTGGCAAGATCAACACACACAAGTCAAAGGCCAGAGATAAAACTGAGGAATCTGTGGTAACACAGAGACTGCAGTCTTTGAAAAAGTGACTAGACTGTTCAAAGTTGAAGGGGAATTGCTGCAAAGAGATTTATCAATTCTTTTTTTCAGCAGGATTGGCTCATGTATAGGAGGTAGAAGAGCAGAAAGAGAAAAGTGCTTATAAGATTACTTTCAAAAGCGTCATTATCAGAGGTAGAATAGCTGTACAGAAGGACAAGACTGAAAAATTCTCCTCTGTAGTACATGTGGATTGACATAAGGCTGCTCAAAGAATATAGTGAGACCAAGGACCATCCTATTGCCAGGGTTAGGGTGAGAAATCAATTAGAGGAAAAGAATATAGATTAATTTGCAAGTTAAGGGATGAAATTTACTTTTTTTGATCACTGTTGAACAGTGAGGTGACCTTTGCAAATAATTGTTCTAACCCTCTCCTGTTTCTTGAGGGGTGGTAGTAGTTCAGGATAACTATTAGCTATACAAAGTTATGACTGCTTTTTCTCCACGCGTGATGTGTTACAGTTATGAACATGGAATTTTGTCTGATGTTTATCACCAAATGAATTTCACCAAATTAATAATTATGCAAGGGTTTATTCTCAACTCAGTGAAAATGCCCGTCATTTTAACTAATCAAAATAACGCAGCATCATTAGAAAACAATGCCACTCATCTTTCTACATTATTTAAGAACAAACTGAACAGATCGTGTGTCTTCTACTGCAAAAACTGGGTATATTTCTTTTTACTTTGCAGCTTTCACCTCTTCCCCTCTAATACATTTTATGATTTCAGATTGCACCATCAGTTATGATCTGGGTTGGAACTTTCCATAAGCCTTCTGCCATTTGTGATAAAGGAATAATTCAGGCTTCCTTCAGTGTTTGGGAAAGATACCATTCTTGTGATCTCCTTCCCAGACAGATCATGAACCTTCTATAGTAAACCTCTCTCTCTTTTTTTTTAATTTTTCTTATTTTTTTAACATCTACCATCTTTGCACTTACAATGTTCCACTCAATTCTACCATTTCCCTTCTTGGGAATATAGTTGGTAGACCTGAATGCAGAAAGCAATTAGTTTATGTGTACTTACTATAAAGTAGTTCAAATAAAGCAACTTAATGCAATAACTTTTGTGCAATAACATCTTAGGAATACCAATAACATTTTACTCCTGGCTTTGACAGACTTTTGCCAGTACCCTTACTGGAGGGTGCTGGATAGCACATTGACCTGTTCAGTGTCGATCCATTGATGCATTCAATAGCCTGTATTTTTGAATTTTCAACAATTCTAAAATTATTTACTTTGTAATCTAGAATGCTACTTCACTCTGTTTTTCCTTAAAAAGAAGTGATAAACATGACTTAACTGTCCAGTCAAATACTTAATCATTTAGGTTTTGATTATGCCAGTAACTTTTTTTCTTAAGTACGACATTGTCCCGTTCTTCCTGCTGGATATGCAGAATCTCATCTACAAACATTTTGAAACTTTTTTCTCTTTTTTACACATGGTGATGTTTGCAGAAAGTGAAAGCCTTGGGCACAAAATTTATGTTTATGTTCTGTTTATCTTTTTTTTTTTTTTTAAGTGAAGAAGCAACTCTCTACAAGTCTCTATGTTACTGTTTCAGGAAATGACTTTGAAACCTGCCTTGGAAAGGAGAGCATGGTAGATGAATTAATGCAGCATGTCATCAGTGACAACAATGGCACCTGCCTTGTTGCCAGTGCACTGACTTGCAATGAGTCACTGGGATTATGTTATCCAGATCCCACAAAACCATGGGAAGCAGTAATCACAGAAGTGCTCCTGGGCCATCTCTATTGTATTTTGGATGCAGCTATTAAAAACAAAAACAAAAACAAACAAAAAAAAACACACAAAAACAACTAAATAATCTGGACTAGAGAACTGTCTCTTACAGCAGATTTGGCAGTAGATTTATGACTTAAGTAGATTTATAGCTATGTTACTAATGGCAAAACCAGATACTTGACAGAATCCCAGTTCTGAAAGAAGAGAATGTGTTCACTTGTATTTGGTATTTACAGTGGTCTGGTAAGATTAAATGAAAACATCTGTTTGGCAGTTTTTTACTGCACTAGAATTAGCAGTAAAAATAGAGATGAATTCATGATCCATGATTTCCTTTCTTGTTAAAAAATGTTACTAAATATTTTTAAAACATTTCTTATTTTATACACAATTTAAGAAGTATGGATATTAAGAATGAGGAAGAGATAAATTGACTTTCCATTATAAAGCTATTTATGGACTAAAAGCAAACTCATTGGTTAAATTTTCTCAGAACTGAGTCAGAATTCCACGATTTGGAAATTAGGAAGCATGAAGAAACGTCTCCCAGGGCCACTGCAGTTTGAATTTGGTGGTCAGATTCAAGTGTTTGCCTTTAAAATCTTTCAGTGAAATTATCCCTTTGGATTGTAGAATAAGAGACATTCAACACCGTTAGGAGTGACATACCATGTACAGTTTTCTTTAAGCATAAGGCATGCCTGCATCCCTATCCCCAGTTCCATCTTAAAGTGGTTTCAGGGTTTCATCTTAACCAGTACATTGACTTTAGCTTTTTTTTTAACTGTTCATTTACCTCCTAAGCTAAACCTCTGTTGTATGTCTTCATAAGAGCCAAAGCAGCTCTTTCATTTTTCCTTGACAGAGCTAAATTGGTTACGAAGATCTGATTGCTTGTGCCTATGGTAGAGAGGTTCAAAGGACAGGAAATTTGGACCTGAAGTCTGTTTTTGTTGGATATCTAATTACAGAATTTGTTGTGAGTCAATTTGTTTTCCAGTCATGGACACTGTACTCAGACAGACCAATCCCTGAGATCTGAGCTGCTTGTCAGGACTCCATTTGTGGTTTCTTGAAGCATTATGCTGTTGCAGAAATTTCCAGGCACAATGTGCTGATGAAATAGCATTGTTCAATCACTTGTAATTTCTTTTTTTTTTTTTCCTAGATATTTATTTTTACTGGAATTGACAGGGGAGAGGAATGTTGTTTGTATGTAATTGTTCTTCAGGGTGTTTTATCTTTATGTATATTAACAACCGACCTTCCAACAATCTGCAGTAGAGTCCATTTATCTTTCTTGGTTCTCTGGGACTGAAAGAAGGTTGTGCACTGCTCCCTGTATGGCCATATGCATACCTTGCTTAGGAGTGGGGTGGCTGTGTGTCTCATGAGTATCAATAAGGATTTCCAACTGGCACTGCTGTCGCATCTATAGTATAGACAGCCAATGCACCTTGAGGGATACCTTAGAGCAGTAAGTTTTCTTTCTTGGTTCTGCAAGGAACAGTCTAGTGCAAGCTTGGTTAACTTACTCATTAAATGTCGGGAAAATGATCACTGGAATGAAGGAAGAGGAAAAGACTGCTATTTGTTTCTCCTCTGGTGGAGAAAGGAAGCATTCAGGTTTTGCAAATGGATAGAATCTTTAGTGGAAGTCAGCAGAAGAGTCAGCATATGGAGTGATAGTCTCCTAATGCAGGGCATTTTAGGCTAAACTAAGAGAAAATATATATTTCATATAATTGATTATATTTCTTTCTTTAAATTCTTTTCCTTGTAGAACGCAGTTTTGCTTTACTGCATGGGAGAAGCAATGTGATTTCCCTGAAAAACGAAACGTGCTACATAAGATAACTTAAGGCTGCCATACTATATTTCAGTATTGTTAATTTCATTGCTCAAAACCCAGGACTTTTACCCTCGAAGTCACAAAGGTTTAAATTTTTGAAAATATTTTTTTTTTTATTGCCTGAAGACAAAGGTAACATTCTGGAGATTTCTCACTGCAACTACAAACCTAGATATTAGCAATTTCATAACGAGACCTCCTATTCTTCTAAAATCTTAATTTTATCAACTGAAACCATAATAAAAGAGCACAAAAAATTCTGAGCTTTGCAAATAAATTGCAAGAGTTGGCAACTGCTATTCTGTATTTCCAAAAGGATATTAAACAGTTTCCTCACATATTTGTTAGTGTTACGTCATGATGATCCAGATACTGGCACAAAGCCTGAGTTGTTATTTTGTACTTAGGGTAACCAGGGACTACCTGGACTACCTGGACCCCGTGGAGCAAAAGGGGATGGCCACAAAGGTGAAGCTGTAAGTATAATTTTATTTCTCTACTTTTTATTGTTTGTAATTAGATTCTGTACTTCGTGTTCTACAAACAAGCAAACAAACAAAAAAAGCTGTGTATGCTCACTATTTAGTTAATTAACTAAGTGTAATTAAGCTTTTATTTCATCCTTTAGCTAATTTAAATATCTCATATATATTTTGAAGCCCTTTCCTGTCCTAGATACAGTACCACTTCTACAGACAATCAGAACCGGACATAAACTGAACTGCTTTTATTTCAGCATCATGAAAGTGGTGCCATGTAATTCCATCAAAATCTTCATGGCTGCTCATACATGTTTAATGTAGTGACTGCTTTGAATTCTTCCCTTTTCTCTCCTCTTTCTTTCTTTCTTTTTCTTTCTTTCTTTCTTTCTTGCTTGCTTGCTTGCTTTCCTTCTTGCTTTCTTGCTTTCTTTCTCTCTCTCTCTCTTTCATTCTGTTTCTTTCCCTTCCTTCCTTCCTTCCTTCCTTCCTTCCTTCCGTCCTCTCTTTCTTGTGTGTTTTCTGTTCAAGATCTCTAATAGCATCTGCTTGGCCAAATTTTTGAGCCCTCACTGCCTTGTTTTTTCAGCTGCTTTTCATACTGCTGGGGGGAGTTAAAACCTCTTTTTTTGAAGACCCCCCCCTGCCCTCCCCAGCTTTCCTGATAGTTAGCTTCTGAAAGGGGTTAACGCAGAATCACAGAATGGCTGAGGTTGGAAGGGACCTCTGAAGATCATTTAGTCCAACCCCCCTGCCAACCCGGCACATTCCATTACAAGGGCCTATCATCCTAAAACTCAATCATCCAAAGCCACATAGACATGTTTGACCAACCTTTCACTAGAAGGTGGGAATACTGTTACCATCCTTCAAACACCACATGTGAAACTTCCATTAACACTATTCTCTTTGTCTGTAATCCAGCCTTTTTTCAAACTACAACCGCAAAAGCTCTCTCAAATACACTGAGGTGATACCTGATTGCTTCCAAGTAAGTCATGGCTCAACTCCAATTTCCTGTCATTCAAACTGATCCTGGGAAGGGATCCTGCCCCTCCTTTCCCTTTCACTCAAAATTCCTGGAGTAATGCTATGTACCTGACACATTTCACAGCATTTAGTGACACTAGGCCAGCTCGAGACTCCTTGGAAGGTCAAGGAGTGCCAGTTATGGACCCAGATCCATTGAACAGAGAACATACAGACAGATGAAAAACCCTGTTGTCATCCCAAATAAAACCAAAAAGCAAATGCAAAGGAGATCATAAAGAAGGCAGTGATACAAATAGATGAGTGGGAAAATTTTAGTAGGCCTTAAAATGCCTCATAGCAACTAAGTTTTAAGCAATGCAAGTTAAGATTTCTGTTTAAGCTAGATGAGAAAAAAATATCAGTAGATACGGAATCACAGAGGTCAGTGAGAAGCTGAAAACTTTTAATTCCTCAGCAATCAAAGAATTCAAGAGCAGCCTGGTTTTGTAACCCTTGATTAATAAAACTATCCAAATGCTGGTTGTTGTCTGCCCAGTCACAGGATGGCAATTTAGGTGTATGCATGCTTGCTGCACTTCTATTAGTGACCAAACAATAAAAAAAGAGCTTTGCTCTGCAGCAGCATTCCTGAAATCATGTTTATTATAGGATTCCCATCTCCAAATGCTTCTCTGCAACTCAGTCACAGACTTAAGTAAAAGCTGGTTGTGTTTCTCCCTGCCATGTGAATACACATCCTTGCAATGTCTGAAGGCTCTGTAGTGCAGTAATGTGTCTTTCCCCTTCTCAGGCCACCTCTGTGTGCCCCATGGTCTGGAAAGACCAACTCTGTAAATCACCCAGAGACACGAGCAAGATTTATGTAGTTAGGGCTCTGTAGCTCTGATAGAGCAAAGACATCTGCCCTCTGAATGCTGAAAGGGAGGGTAGGGATGCCTCCAACAGTATGAAGGGCAGCTGAAGGGGCTGTGAGGGACTGAATGGGGAGTTCAGCAGAACAGACTGTCAACACAAATACATCAAAATATATTTGTTCTGCCTGACCCCCAAATTTAATGGGTCGGCTCTGGTATCCCAGATGTGTAACCTCTGCAGTGTATGAATTGTGGAGTAATGTCTGCTTTCTGACTGGTTTCTCTGAGCTGAGAACAACTCTGATGTTCTTAAGTCAAGAGTTGGACTTTTTTTGCTTCACTCTGGTAGTCTTTTCAGGTTTCCACCTGGGACTAACTATGACTGTTGCTCAGTACACATTGGAACTATGACTTTGACAGCATGCAGCAGAAACAGAGAGGTTAATAACTACTGCTGAAATTCTCTTCTTTATGGAAGAACGTAAGTACTACTTCTTTAGGACTGCTACTGACATGCTTTATTCCTCTGCTATCCCAGGGACCTCCAGGACCACCAGGCCCTCCAGGACCACCAGGCCCAAAAGGTGTGGGAGATCCTGGACCAAAGGTACTAGTACAATGTTAGTACATGCATCCGACTAGTAGACAAGGTAGACAAATATCTCTCCCAAAAGTGCATTAAATTAGGATGACAAAATGCTGCAATCTTACCTCTCACTTTCCATTTCAGTCAGAAGAAAAGCTTGCAATAGACTTTTCTGCCGTGTTAGATGCATACCAGTTTTTGCTTTATCTCTGCAGATTTTCCATACACCCAAAGACCCAGGGTGTTTCTAGGTACGGGAGTTTCCATGTTGAAGTCAGAATCCAATGCAAGCAGAGTATTGGCTAGTAATTACACACCTCCTTTTTTCTATGGAAATGGAAAGTGCAAAGGCTCCAAAGGAGTAAGGGGAAATAGTGGTTACATGGAAACAATCAGACATTTTTAAAGTTACTAGAAATGGATTCCCAAGACAAGACTATAAACCTTAATCTAAAATGAATATTAGCCTAGAGAAAAACTTGATGGCAAAAAAATAAAATTGATAAAAGGATTAGAAATACAACACTGAAACACTTCCAAGTTTTTTTTTTTTCCATAAAACACAAAATAACTAAAATGTTACAAAGTTCTAAGCAGTGTGTAATTGACTTAAAAAGTCACATTGTAACTTGGAAAAAAAGAGACTTATGACCAAGCCCATATAAGAAACTGCTTTAAAATACCCTGCAGAGTGGTTTTATTAATGATTTCCTCATTACATATGTGAAATAGGAAACAGGGAGCATGCTGCAGTAGAAAGCAAAATAAATATTTCCCAAACAAATGTTTTTTCCCAAACAGAAAGGACTTTCAACTTCAGTTCCCAGAGCATGAGAGTTCCCATTAAAAACAAACAAGAACAATAATGTCTTCAAAATGTATCCACAATAAAGGAAAAGCTGAAGTCCATTCATCCTTAGAATGACCAATAGCCTGCTAATAAGAACCTGAAAAACCTGGCTTTGTGCTTCTGTTCAGAGCTACCACTTATCGATTCAAGATATTCCACATGAAATACTGCAAAGTCTGTCACATGACAGAACTGCTAAAAACCTAAAAGTAATGTCACTTATGTAATTCAATATAGACTTACAGAACATAAATACTGCTAAACTAATTAGATATTTTAGGTGAGATTTTTTTTTTTCCAAATAAAGATTTTACACTTGATATAATGCAGTCTTTCTTACAGGATATTTTTTTTGGTACTGGAGAAGAACATTTCATATCCCTAGGATATTGTAGAAAATTATTAAGGTAGATATTACATAAAAATGTAACTTCTGGCTACAAAATGTCTGGGGGCATATTTACACCTGGAATTCCCCCCTGCCTCCTAAATGCATAATTCTGGAGAGTAGCATTTCCCCCAGAAAAGGGGGAAGGTCATGTCAGGTAATCAAATAAGATGATCTCCCACTATGATACCATGGTTGAAAGATTATGCATCCCAGAAATATATATCAACATTTCAATGGGAATATAGGGGTTTAATGTAAAGAAATTTGAGTTAAACAAAACCAAAATGCAAATAAAAGAATAACTGCAGAGAAATTTCTCACAACTGGAATTTTTTACCTCAATATTTGTGGTTGGGTTTATGAAAAGTATC
The DNA here is from genome assembly GCA_013399115.1 of Anseranas semipalmata. NCBI lineage: Eukaryota > Metazoa > Chordata > Aves > Anseriformes > Anseranatidae > Anseranas > Anseranas semipalmata. Next base: position 192,194 of record VXAA01006626.1, read on the forward strand.
AGAAATATACAAAGTATGCAGATACAAACTTAAGAAAATCATAGTCCCTGGTTAATAAAAGAGATCAAAAAGTGGTTCACAAGTCACTTTTGTTCTTACAATCATGAATCCAGGTAGTTGCTGGATTAACTGGGTCAAGCAGTTATTTGGCAATATAATTACTAGGAAGGTTCCAAACAAGTTCATGACTGACAGAAGTACAAAATGGTTTCATAAAGGTAAAAGCTGTAAAGTAAAAGGAAATATATCCAGTTTTTGCATGGGAGGATATGGGATCTAGTCTTTTTATCACAGGCATTCTTAAACCACTGTAAGTCTTATGACATAATAGATAGATATGTAAATAAATCATAGATTGGCTACTATAATACTTACAGTTTTCACTTTCAGCTCTAAGTGACGTAAATCATTGTCATTGAAGTGAGTTGTGTATATATGTTCTTTTATAAAGATGTCATATCCTTAGTTGTCAGTGTCTTCTCCACCCATGAACAACCTAGGAAGTATTACCATTGTTCCAGGTCTGTGAGCTGGAGTATGTTAATGGTACTAGTAAAGGAGGTTTATTGGTAGTTTCTTGTTGTGGATAAATGGAGGAATATGACCTGTGTTCTGTTAATTGAGCATTAGTGATTAATAATAAATTTGGCACAAAACTGAAATAGCTAATAGTGACCAAGAGGTGAGGCTGTTATAGTTTAATGGTATTTGATTATGACAGAAATAGTATAATGGAATATCTAGTAATAGAAATTCCTACCCTGACTCATTACCTATAAAGAAGCCAGCAAAAGATTAGGCAAAGGCAAACTGATAAATTGGTATCACTTCTCTCATGTGTTTTCTGACAATTTCACATCAATTCATTGTGGTCATGTAAATGAAAAGTATATTACTGATTACCATGGAGTCATCTACACTGTCATATAAACTGATAGGGTTAAGTTAATAGAACAGGGTTTCCTATGATGATAGGAGTTGGGTATTATACAGCCTAATAAGCAAGACCTTAGAATCTGCGGTCTAGTTCAAGCAAGACACACATACAAACTCAGAATCTTCTTGGGTGATCTGCATGAGTGTTTTAGGCTGGATTGGAAATGCACTGTCGAAGTGAATCTCCCAGTAATCCCAATTTACTGTGCTTTGGGTTCTGAATCAAAAAGAGGTCAGAGTGGTCTCACAACACAGGAAATTGATTTCCTTCAGATGAAACTGAACTAGATCATCTGAGCTGGAAGTGTACTTGAGGTTCCTCTGCCACTAGTGGGTGATCAGTCCACAGGAGCAGACTAAGAAGGTCCCCTCACATTGCATGCAGTGTAAACATCAGGCCTGCCTGCACTCACTGCAGATTCACTGCTGTTGGGTCTGTAGCACTGTTTGTTGGTGGACACACAGCATTAGAAGCTTCCTATATAGCAGAGATTTCTACTCATAATAACTGGTCATTGGTAGATTGAGAATGCACCATATACATGGGATATGGAGAAGTGGCATCTTGTTCTAGGAAGAGACGCATTACAAAGAACGCTATAGAAGTAACTGTCTTTGCAAATTACACAAAGAACATAATTAGGGCAAACCATGCTCACATCGGATTTTGTTTGAAAAGTCCAGCATAGATCTACAGTTTTGATTGTGTTGCAGTGTGATATTGCCATCAAATCTGGCTGCTCAGAGTACTGCTTATCTAGCAGTCTCTGTCAGAAATTAAAAAAAGAAAATCAGAGTTAGAAACACCTCATATAAAAACTTAATTTATATTTTTTACTTTAAAATAGGCAAGTTTCTTTTTCATGATTGAACTAGATTGGTGTGTTAATTCTATAGGGTGAGAATGCATACTGTACATACTATAAACGGTGAGCAGCTGTTGCTTTTGCAATGTGGGAGTGTTGTTCCAAAGCAGGCATTATCCAGATAGATAGTCCCATCTGTGATTTAGCTCTATGCATCCACACTAAACATGGTAGAGAGTACATAGGAAGAAGAGAAACAAAGAATACAAACAGCTCTTCTCCTTCCCTTCAATTTTATACTCCTGTTTGCTCATACAAAGTTTGGAATCCTTAGCGTCTACAGAACTTCCTGGTAGCAAAGATGCCACAAGGGAAAAGAATTCACCTGAATTGCAAAAATTCCCCTAGAACTTAGTTCATAAATGGATAATCTTTTTTTTTTTTTTTTAATAAAATATAAGCGCACTGGCTGTCTCTGACCCTTTCCACATTAAAAAAGAAAATACATAAGAACAGCAACAATCTCAGCATGTAAAAAGAACATTTATTTGATAAAAGGGACTCATAAATTTACACTCTAGTTAATTTGAAATTCCTTTGAGTATCATTACATAAGAATGTTCCATTCAGCTGAATCAGAGTTCTGTTCTCCCCCCTTTCAGAAATGGCTCACATATGTGCACACTGCAAGATAGGAATTTTATGTATCAGAGGTCAAATTCACATGAAAACAAAATTGGAACATGTGGGATGCATTCAATCCTGGCAGCACCCTGTTTTCTCTAGCATTAACACAGGGGCACATAATGTCAGAGAATAATAAAAAAATGATTTAAAAGCACTATTGCCAACTAGGAGGTGGGTTACAGATATTCAAGAGCAAGAGCACAGCACTAGAAATAAAGGAAGCTTCATTCTCAGTAATTGCATAACAGAAGGATTATTAAAACTCTAGCATAGCCCCTATTGCATGAACATTTGGGCTGGATCCATTTGCAATATAAATAACTTCTGCAGCTTGGGGCCTGTCTATTTGAACTAAAATGAGGAAGGTAGAGATTCAGTGCCTCTTTTCTTAGATGTTCTTTTTACAAATACCCTTATATCAGCTATCTCTCACTAAAGAGAGCATTGCAGTGTCTACTGTGTGTTTCAGTATCAAATATACATGCCTCACAGTAAATGTAATGTATATGCTGGGAAGCCAAAATTTATTTTTTAGGTGAGCATTAGGTCACTTAATGAGTTTTCTTGATCAAATGATAAGGAATAGGCATTGGAATACCATACTTTCATTGTCTTGACTCAGCTCTTTCTTTCTTGTTTCAGTGGTGTTTTTCTAGTTCGCTGCTGATGGTGACAAGCTTGTCTACAAGCACAGTGCAGAAAATAAATTAGAGCTCATCAAAGAGCAGTACTAATCCTTCTTGAAATGAATTCCCTGGAGGACAGCTTAGTGTCACATCTTAGAAAAAGAACTGCTCCACTTCACAACTCATAAAGCAAAATGGAAGTCTTTTTCATAAGCCAAGAAATACAGAAACTTTGAGAATTACTATAAAGCTCTACAAAAGAGCTTTTCAATGAGACATCTGGTATTAACTAAGCATGTGAGGCTAAAATTCGATCCTTCACCTGCAATGACCCTATGTAAGAATGTGTTACCCGTGGGAGGAAGAGAGGCACAACTTCAAGTCACTCTTGTGCTCTTTTTGGTCAAGGGCTGATCTAAGAGCAGGCTGCAGGTATATTTGATACTGGAACACAAGGAATTGTTTACCTGCCGAGTAACTTACCTTCACGATGGCTTACAGGCTGCTTCACAATCCACAGCAGTCCACAATCTCCTAAAAACAACATATACTGCAAAGCCTTATTTAAATAACCACCTCTTAGCTTTGGTACCTTTGGCGTGTTTCAGAGGCTTAGGCAGGGAAACCTTTGGCTGCTCTATGCAACATCTGCTTAAGTTCATTTCATGGTTTTTGAGGACATTGAGGACCGATAATTTTTATTAACAGGTGGAACTAAATAAGAAGATGGCTACATTTGCCTATACTCTCAGTATTTGCCAGTAATATGAAAATCTGGAGTTAATGGTAGGAAAACACTTTGCAGGAGGAACTGGTAAACCAGGGAGGTTTTAAAAGATCAGGAATACCTACCATTCATCTCACTTTTGAGGGACATTTCCCAGCACCATGTGTCAGACTTTAGTGCTACAATCTTTAAGTGCTTAAGATTTGAATCTTTAAGTGTTTACAGCTAGAATTTGCCACAAAAACAAAACAAAACAAAAAGTTCAAGGTCATTGCCAATATCTTTGCTCTTTACATTAGTAGGGAAGGTATTATGTAAGTCTCAGATCGTCATAGGAAGAACACCTCTCATACTTGAGAAAAAATGTTGGAAGAACACCTCTCATACTTGAGAAAAAATGTAGCCCTCTCTTTTGCTCCCTTTTCCAAACCAGTCCAGACCAGACCAGACCAGACCAAACCAACAAACTCCCCTCTCTGATCAAATCTGAAGGAGAAATTCCCTCCTGAGTGAATCTGACAGTCGATTTAACCCACAGACTGTGAACTTGACACACCAATTTAAAGCTAAGAGCATCCATGTACCATGCCTATGTCCTGACTCAAGTTGGTCAGTGTCCAGTGCTTTGGAAGAAAGAGGAATTGAAAATAAATTTGGAAGCCAAATGTTACATCAAGAAGGAAAGCATTATAAGTTTAATCTAAGCCTCAGCCTTTGGATTCAGGGTTTCCACCTCTCCAAATGCATCAAACCTGAGCATAGCTTAGGCTCTAATATGTTTACATCAATAGTACATGTCAGGATTTAGCATGGGAGTTTCCTAGCTGCATGCAAAAACCAAAGATTGGAGTGATCTGTCAATAGAGACTGAATCTTGGTTATTTCACCTAAAAAGCAGTCGTTATAATGTGAAAGCTGCACAATCGTTTGCTGAAAGTAAAAGAAGTCAGTAAAAGCTTCTGTACTTTTGTTTCCTTCCTTTTTTAATCGGTATGATACATTCTTTCTTTTCACCTACCACAAATCATCTGTGTCATCTGTGATCTGTGTTTTTTTTGCTTGCACCTCTCTTCTGATTAGAATGCTCCCTCTGCAGGCACATCCATTTCTAGAGCTTTTCCTAGTGCAAAAACAAGTAGCATGAAGACTTTTATCAATGAAAATTTTTATTTTGTCAAGAAATACCATCTCTTATTGGCTCTGTTGTTAATATATTGGATGATCAATAGCTTATCAGAACATTTCTTTTGTTTGCCAGCACAGACGTAGATTTAAGGACCTTTGCTAAACCTGGTTCAGAATTTTCTGCATCTATAACTTACCTTTTCTTTTTTCTTTTCAAACTGATGAGAGTTTTCTAGTGAAAATATGCTGCATGTGTGCCTATTCATTTGTACAGTTACACACTGTGGAAAACAAATTTGCCTCTCCTGTCCCTGTGCCTTCCCCCTACCAGTAACGTGCCCTGGCCCCTACCTCCTTCCACTGGGCTTGTCTGCAGCATGAGGGGCAGCACAGGGCTCAGCATTGCTCACATTTCCACTGGCCAGCCAGCTGCTGACTTGGGTCTGCCTGCTGGTTAAAGGGTGAGCCCCTCTGCTTTTTTTCTCACCGAAAGCATAAATTGAATCTTTCTCCTTTATCCAGCCTCCAGTTACCACCAAAATTATTGAAGATGAATATGCTCAAGGCCGCTGTGTTTCTGATGAATTTGGCTAAAATCAGCTGCTGAGTTCAAAATACACTGGGGAGAAAAATGAGGACTTAAACATACAAGCAGAAACACAAGCAGGGTATCACTTAAGCCTCATTTCCTTAAGAAATCAAGATAAAAATATTTATACAGCACTAAGGCAGGGAAGGGAAGAAGGGAAGGGATGGGGAGGGGNAGGAGAGGAGAGGAGAGGAGAGGAGAGGAGAGGAGAGGAGAGACACTGTCCTTTTGTTTTGCTGTGTCAATGATATTAAAATTAATTTAGTCTTTGTAAACACATTAATTTGCTACACCTGGTTCTGTCAATTAAATGTCTAGTTTCAGAACAAGCACTGTATTGGTAAAGGGCATAGTCAGTATTGTCCCCCACTAGTAAGCTCCCTGTCCATCCTGGCAAGCCCTTGCAGAACAGAACATGGTAGAAAGATGTGATTTTCAAGTGATTTTGCTTTTTTTTTTTTTTTTTTTTTTTCTTTCTGTAGCTGATAAGATTATAAATTATGATTATAAATGAGTGTTACTGGCTGCTCTGCTGGTGGATCATGTGGATCTTTGCTTGGGGAATACAGTGTTCTTACTTAATAATGAGCTTAAATAATGTGGGTGCCTACCTTTTGGGCTTTTTTTTTTTAATCTATAAAGCAACTGGTTATAACATTTATTTGTTTTGTTTTTCAAACTCAGTAGTTTGACCAACTGCTTTGTAAGTGGATGAAAGGTGTAACAGTTAATAAATGATAAATTACTGATGATACTGTGACTATTTTCAGGGAGACCATGGAATGAAAGGCTATCCTGGGCCCCCGGGGCCAAGGGGAATTGGAGCGGTTGGTCCCAAGGTTGGTGTGACATTGTGTTAAAGCTTGCTGCTCTTTTATGATGCTGGCTGCCAGACTCTGGTCTCTGACACCACAATAGCTTCTTCAGTTATTGATTTGTATTTGTGCAACTACAGGAGAAATAAAGCTTAAAAACATGGACACGGACCATACACTTCTACTGTCTGGATTAGGAAAGAATACTGACTGGTGAAAATTGCATTTGCAGCTAAACTTTATGAGATTACAGCTGGAAATTACACAGAACTATCAGGCTAATACATGACTTAAATGATACATTTCTTCTGTTTGTATCTATTATGTTTCCAAGAGATTCTTTTGTGAGTCAAATATGAATTCTATGTTTTGCTCAATGAAATTGAATCCAATTAATCTCATTAGTAAAACCATTAGGAAAGAAACATAAAAACAAAAAGTTAATTCTATAAGGAGCCAGCATGCAACATCTGGGCATTTTTTTCCTCCCTCAACTAAAATGACTGATAATTCAAAAAGAAAAAAAAATGCTGGTAAAAAGGTAATTCAGTGCGTGCCTGTATTTCTTTATTATGGATGTGTCCATCAATTATTTTTACAAAGTCCACGGGAAGAAACATTGGACTTTTGTATATATTTCTCCATGTTAATTTAAGTTAATAATAGATACATCTTTGTAACTTTTTCTTTAACTTCCTTAGCAGTTGCCAACAGAAGTCTCCACTGCCATTTTAAATAAACTGATATTTGAATGGAGAAACGTTGCTATTACCAACCTGATACAGAAATGTAGTGAGCAGTAGAGCATGTATATTTTCTCAGGATGTATGTCTGACTTGACTTTGCATTCTGAAAGCTATAGCAATTTCACTTCCTCAGTAAATCATACAGACACAGTCAGTTTAAAAAGTGAAAGTTTGGTAAGAGTAAGCTTAGACTGAGTGTCAAAATCCCACTAAATTTGTGATACTATATACTGCTTCCCCAAAGCCTTCAAGAATGAAAAATATGTTCTTTGTGGAGAAACAATATCTTGTTTTCAGGGGCACAGACCTTCTTGTAGCATCTAGTTCTTGAGATAAGATTTTTAGAACAGCAATGTTTTGTGTGAACCCCTGTTCATATATACATAGATTAACAGTACTTTTCACAAGAGATTCTGTCAAAGTTTGCGGCAAATTTTTTGTCACACAGATGAGCTCAAAGGCTTTACCTGGCTTTTACTGTAGCTAAAGAAATCGGCAGGTGCTGCTTTGGCTTTTGTTTCCTCCTCTCTCACTTGCAATTTTCTGAATGTCTGGTGTTCCCAGAGACTGTGGCACCGCAGTGGTTTGGAATATACGTATACGTGGTGCACGAGCGGTAAGATGCCTGGCAGGTTAACTTGCACTGGGTTTGGTTGCTCTGGCCCTACGTGCATCTACTGTTGGTTGCCTTTGTGTGGAGTGATTACACAAAGCTGTTGTACAAAGCTGGTTTCTGTTGGTTTCTACCCAGGAAAAACTGGGAAAAATATCACACTGTTTCATGGGTATATGTTAGTCTTTAATTATTTTCAGCTTGATTGTTCCTTTACTTTCCTGTGAATTTGCCAGGGATAATTACTAAAGCCTACAGTGTGAAAGCATAAACCAAAGAAGATCAGAACTAGAGTCTTTACAAAGGTTTTACTTTTGCTTGCAGTGAATTTGAGATTACTTCTTTAGTGTTACCAGGAATAGAGTTTATCTCCTAATTCTTTTTTTTTTTTTTTTGCCCCACTGACTGTCATAGGGTATTATGGGACAGAAAGGCTTGCCTGGTCCACCTGGTCCCCCTGGTGACAGCATACAAGGAAGCAAGGTAATCCAGTTTAATGGGATAATGTGTCCAGTTTCTTCTCAAAACTGTCTCTTTAAGGTGCTTCACTGTCTGTTTTTCCTCCTGCATATATTCTGTTTGCCACTCAGTCAGTGAACTCCTGCAAATATTCATTGTAAATTTAAGTTTCTTGTTCATAAGATGTGCAAAATTTACTTTAACTGTTGACTTTCAGTATTTTAGGCACCTGATTGATTGCTCTCCTATTATTCTTGTTGCTACAAATATATTTAACCTGGAAAAGAAGTCTCATCTGTAATATCTTACTGATTTACTTAGATTTAAAGCACTGTCCAAAGAAAACATCTAGAGCTTGCTCTGGATGCCATTATATAAAGACAGTAACAGAGAGCTGCCATGTTTTGCCAAAAGAAGCCAAACAACATATAACTGTAGAAATATAAATGAAATTAGCTAATATCCCACGTACTCTTTGTCGGGTTTTTACTTATCTAGTTCCAGCCATAACCATATGTCTCTCCTTATAAGGAAAAGCACAGACACAGTAACATATTCTTAACATTCAATGTTAATAAAATGTCTTGTCATACATGTGTTGAAAAATAAACACTAAAACTGGAGGCTCTAGTGGAGAAAAATCCTAGTTCCTCCTATTTCTCTTAAATGAATGCTTAAAGTTGAACACATGGTTGAACATTTCCCTGGATCAGGAGAGTTGAGCTCAGCTCTCCAACTATAGGTTTTTAAATTGCCCTTGATTCAGTAAGAGTAGCACTATTTTAGCTGGGTTAGGAAAGATGCCTCACTATACTTCAGTAGGTTGTAGAAACTGAAGCCACCATGGAATTTCATGACAAAACAGGTTTTCACTGGAAAATACTGGCATGTTAAAATCAAAAAAAAAAAAAAAGGCTTTGTTTTGCTCAGTACTCACTCTGATTCCAGCGTCAATGTCCTCCAGCTGTCTACCTATTTTTATACTAATGTGAAATCATTTCCCTTTTTATATAGCAGAGAGACCTTTACTTTTTCACTGTGAAGTGTTTTATAGCATAAAAACATACTTTACCATGTTTTTCCTTTTCACATTATTATATAACTCTCTTCAACAGATTCTGATTTATCATGTCTCAGGACTTTCCTAGACAGAGATCTGTACATGGTTAGAGTCACCTGGCTGTCTAAACTTTTGGTTTTGATCTGTTTCCAGTTTTCTTCTATTTTAATCATTATCAGTAGCCACAAAGATACTAGGTATTCTAGTGTGATGACATAGGGAACTTCTTAATTTATTTTCTTTTCTTCCTTTGTTTGCTGACTCTCTGAGGACTGTTTGCTCTGCTCTTGTGGAAAATAGAAAAGTTTCTGCTATCTCTATAAGCTAAATGGTATAGGAAAACTATTTCCTGCCTGGCTTTAATAGAAATTTCCGCTGTGTTCCCAGAATCTAATACTACAGATATATCTTTGTTAATTCCATGGGTATGTGGGGTTAGTTATAAAAGCACAATTGCCATTCTGAGCAGAAATGTTTCATCAGCCAAATGCATCTGATACAGGAAAAGATATACAGATCATATAGTACTTTTTTTCTCCTGAAGAAAGATAAGTTAGTCAAAATATGCTCAGTGTCTATAGACAGATAAATAGATACACACACAGTTTTGGATGTTAACATTGGTGCTGCTATGAATAATATCTATCAGTACCTGTTTCCTCCATACACTGACGCTTGTTGAGCATCTATCTATATCATCTGCCCTTCTCTCTCTTCACAACCATGTCAATCCTCATTCTTTTTTGGCCACTCTTCATCAGCTTAAAGTTACTATACTACTGAATTTCAATTGTCAATATCACTCCAAGTATTTTTTTTATATATACATAGAACTCTGTCTGCATATGGTAAGAACAGAATGTCAGAAATGAGATGGATTTCAAATAACTTTATTGATATCAGCATCCACAGGTCTTCCTTTTTTTTATGATTGGTTTCCTTTCAAAACCACAGTCTAGACATTCTCAGATCTGCACTCAGTTCAGAGAATGACATTTTAACATTAAAGTCTTCTTATTGATCAGTGATCTAGCAGGATATTAGGGTCAAGGATCCAAAGGTACATTTTTACATGCATACTGCTTTGTTTTTTAGGATAAGACTGATGGTCAAATTTGAATGTAATTATGTACATAGATTGAACTGGCAAAGCAATAAATATTTTATAATTAACACAATATACTTCTTGTTTAGTTTCTAAATATTTCATTATGGTATATATGATAAAGCCTTTCTATATTGATGATTGATTGCACAAGTAGAGGAAGCAGGATTTGGTTCTGCAGTTGACATTTTAAAGGATAAAACCCACATGTGTCTGTGAGAAATGTCAGCTGTATAGGTATGATTTTTTTTAGAATAGTAGGTCTCATTCAATTTTCATTGCCTGAACACCATCCTAACAGTGTCAAATGACATCAATAAATCTATAATTTTCTTACATCTGACATTTATTGTTAGTGAAGGACCACTGGAATACAAAGCAGATCCTAATTCCGGTTCACATGTATATGCTCTGTAGATCTGCAAAGAGGTTAGTCAGGCAGTTCTGTGATGAGTTAGGAAGGACAGTCAGTCCCAGTGCTGGACAGCAAGCATTGAAACAGGCCAGTATGCTTTTTCACTGTGTTTAAAAGTCATTTGCGTTAACAACCTACATGGCGGACCTAGGAAGCACAATCCTGCTAAAAAGTAGCTTAAAGTAAATTAGATTAAATAGTCACTCTATGTTCCTACAACAATGCCAACTAAACTGCCTTGTGCATCCCATTGCCTTAGTAATTTTTCCTATTTGCAGGAAATTCCTTTTTTCCGTAGTGAATCAGCTATGTAGTTTGCTGCAGTGCAGTTTCTTGTCCAGTATCCAGAGTCTACGTAACCATGCCTGAATTTTTGTTTCTGTAAGAAATTGTGGAGTGGGGAAATGGGAGAGTTGTGCTTCCAGAAGAAAGAGGCTGATGATTAGCAGGTCAGTGATATATGGTCCTGATGAGGAGCAGAGGTTTTTAGCTTACAGAGTTGGGGCTAGTCAACCAGAGAGGCTCTACAGGCAGTGTCCCAACGGAGGACAATGGAGGTGGAGTGTGGTGGGTGCCTTCACCTAGCGCAGGGCAAGGCCACAACTCACCTGTGTGCAAGCAGAAGCTCTTATTCCAGCAGGATCTCGGCGGAATCTGGGATTTGAACAGGGAAAACCACCTGTTGATTGTGACTCTCAGTATACTGCCTCTTTTGGGAAGCTGCATTTCATTGGCTGACTCCAGATAAACTCCCAGCTCATGAGAGCCAGGACCCTTGAGTCATGGGAAGAGAAAGTATCTGACTTGGTGGTGCACCAGGTAGCTGCTTCTTTAACTGCAGAAACCCATAAGCCCCTATCTAGCCCTTATCCAGCCCAGCAGAAATGATCGGTGATCAGTCCATCTGTCCATCAAAGGCCCTACTGTACCTGTGGTAAAGGCTGGAGTCTTGATAAATTTGGAAATATATTTTTATATTTCTCCTCCCACTTTGAGCAGTATAGCCACTTTAGGCCTAGCTGTGAGCAGCTATCCAAGTATTAGTAGAAGATGCTTTAGTGAGACAATCTGAGAGCTCTTGACTGAAAAATATAACTAACTAGCCTTGTTCTGGGCTGTGCAGATAAGCCTGAGCTAGTGTGTCATGTGCTAGGTTTGGTACAGTTGATAGTTGGTCTCACTGATACTCTCTAGAGCTGTTTTTGGTACCTGCACAGGGCACTGCTGTTATGCTGCAAATGTGAATTTTGGTGAAGCATTTATGTATCAGGGAATATAATCCCCTCTAGCTGTGGTTAAAATGTATGAAGTATTTGATCTGAAAAAAGATATTTGTTTTACCTTGTTAAAGAAAAAAAGGCAGTTTCTGGAACCCATATGATGTGAAGGATTTTCTGTACATATTTCATAACAGCTGTGTTGTATAACATGCTGTATGTCCACACTGCTAGCGTGAGCACGCTTTTCAAGTCCGTGTGCACACAGCAGGACATATAGAACAATACTTATAAACAAATTTGAACTTTGTAGACAGATAGATAGATACTGTAGATTTGTAGATACTGTCTTTTGAAGTGCCAGCAGAAAGCTGTTCTTCTCTCCACATTGAGATCAGAGATCTCAAAGAGCTCTTTTGATTTACTTAAGATCAGAAAAACTAAGTCAACCCTGAAGAGATTCTGCGGGCTATGACTAGAGAACCTTTGTGTTGGACCTGCCTTTACCACCCGTAGACTGGATGAATAACTGTCTGAACTTCATTGTGGCTACTTTTGTCTTTCATCTGTGTCAGTGAAATGACAACATTTCATTTTATCAAACAGGAATAAATTCTTTGTTGTATACTTTATGAAAGCTTCACATACGTTATGAAAAATACTCAATTGCTTATTTCTCCAGCTGCAGACCACTCCTGTCTTGAAAATTATGTTTCATTTCATAATACAAGTATCTGGCTTTCTCTATGATGCAGAATCTTATAAAATGAATAGATATAGCATGGATTTTACTTTTATTTTCCATTAAACTTACTTTCCGTATTCTGTTTAGGGAGAAAAAGGAAATCAAGGTTTTCCTGGACCAAAGGGTTCTCTAGGAATTGGCATTCCTGGACCAAAGGTAAATCCTAGGCTTGCAATAAGGAAAAAAAAAAATTCTCACTTTATTGGTTATTTGGTGTGACAGGTCTTTGAAGGTAAATAGTAGGCAAAGACATTGCCTTGCCTTGTTGGCAAGGTGAGTGCTTAGAACATATTGTTGGCTTTGGAGTCTGTGAAAATCCTAATTGTCATGAAAGACCAGGCTCTGAAGTAATATCTAGAATGAGATCAATACCTGTTAGCAGGAGAATAATATTAGTCAAATTATGTATTCAATTATCTTCAGATATTTTTTAGGTATTACAAAATGTCCTTTTATTTGCCAGGCTTTGAAAAAATAAAATAAAAATAAAAAAGTGCCCCAGTGTCAGTCTCTCTAAATGCTCAGTTTTGCTGTTTGCTATTAATAAAGCAAACTTGTCTCGTTGTCACACATGAAAAGGAATAGTTTTGTTCAACAGGAATTTCATCTAAATATTTTCCACTTGGATGTGCCAAATACCAAACCAATTTATGTGTAAGAGAATACCAGCATCAGTGTAAAGATGTCTTTACCCCTCACTCCGGAATTAAGAGAAGTTCTGTTTTCACAGAACTTTCTTGAAGATGTTTATACTGCCAGTGTTGCTTTCTCTAAGATGCTCTGCTTTCAGATGTTCTCTTCATAATACCTGCAAGATAAACCAGCCACAGGACAAAACTCAGAAAATTAATCTTAAAGACTAGTTGAACTATAACTCCAACTCTTACAACCAACAAAACTGGAGTGGCGGATGTGTTTAATATAACTGTTTTAAATTAGGGAGACTATGGAGATAAAGGTGATCCAGGGAGCAAAGGTGCCAAAGGAGAGATGGGAGACCCAGGACCTCCAGGACCAAAAGTAAAATACATTTTACATTACTTAATTTTACGGAATACAAATTAGACAAGCTTGGATTTTGTTAATTATCTCACTCTACACTTTTTCAGGGAATTTGGGGAAGAAAAGGTGAACCTGGTCTTTCAGTAAGTATGTACATGAATTAATTTAAAAGTTAGAAATTTATTTTGGAAAAATACTCATAGTTTACGTGATATTAAACAAGGTTGATTTCAGGGCATTGCATTGCCTGTGTTTTTATAAGTAAATAAATTAATAAATTAAAGCTTTCTTAAAACTAGAACAAACTGTAAGTTAATTAATACTCTTTTTCAGAGAGAAGAAGTTATCAGACTTATCAGTGAAATATGTGGTAAGCTTTCCATTTTGAAAAAAAAAAATTAGTTCTAATAAAACACACTGAATTTATATTGCCTGAATTGATTAGTCTTCTGCATGTTTGTGTGTAAGGATACCGTTTATGTGAAAAATGCTCACGATGTTGCGAGAGCAATACTGGAAGTAGTTTAGTCCAGCTCTGCTTCTATTTCTCAGTACCAGTGACTATAAAATCAGTTACCAAATATTATACAAATTCAGTAATTGAGCTTTTACTGACTGTAAATCTGATATTTGAGTTCAATTCATTTTTATAATTAGAAGTTGTATTCTCATAAAATATTTGAAATGGTTATTCTTCTAGGTTGTGGTATCAGATGTAGAGTAACACCGCTGGAACTAATATTTGTTATTGACAGTTCAGAAAGTGTTGGACCAGATAACTTCAATATTATCAAAACTTTTATGAAAACAGTCATTGACAAGGTTTCAGCCAACCATGCTACAACCCGCGTTGGGATTATCAACTTCAGCCATAAAGTGGAGTTGGTGTCTTCTCTGAAGCAATATACAACCAAAGAATACCTGAAATCTGCTGTTGATAAAATGCCCTACTTAGGAGAAGGCACATATACAGCTTCTGCCATCAAAGAAGCCATTAAGCTATTTCAAGCAGCACGCCCAGCAGTAAGAAAAGTGGCTGTAGTAATAACAGATGGACAAGCAGACACTCGTGACAAAGTACAACTGGATATGGTAGTAAGGGAGGCCCACGCCACAGATATTGAGATATTTGTCATTGGGATTGTTCAAAGGACTGATCCCCATTATGATGATTTTCTGAAAGAAATGCAGCTCATTGCAACAGACCCAGATGAAGAACATGTTTACCAGATAGATGACTTCATGACACTTTCAGGTAAAAGAAATTATGTTTGTAAGAGAAAATCTGAAATAAACGAATAACAGAGTTTGGCCTTTCCCATAGCAAGGCAAGGCAGCCATTACAGGCTCGATGAATGGCAGCTTATGTCTGTCTTTTGAATGCAGTTCGTTTTCCAGTTTCCCTTGCTCTTTGACCAAATGAAACCTTTGCCAAACTTTTACCTCTTGCAGAAAGAATAAAACACAATGAACAGCAGTTTACACAGCTGAGGCCTTTTTGGGGGCACTATTTACTGAGAGCTTGCATCAGCTTTGTCTCACAGTGCTTTTGTGCTGGGCCACAGATTTATCCCAGAGAGGTGGAGATTTCTTTCCACCTTGGCGCAACAGCTCTGTCTCCTTCTCTCCATCTTTTGGTGATTTGTCAGTGTTGCAGTCCCTTCACCATCTCTTATGAGCACTCTTGTTTTCCTCTGAAAGCCATAGGAAAAGCTACGCTTTCATCCTGATTCTAGGGAAGAGGTGGTGGAGGAAAACCAACAAGGGAATGGGGTCTGCTTTATTCTTCATTATTCATTTCAAACCGAGACTTGAAAAATCCTCTGGCCACAGCTGGAATCAGAGAAAAAAACAGATGAAACTTATAATGACCAGTGGAAAAAAACGTACATTGGTCTAGACTAACCACAGACTAACCCTATAAATTATATTTATCCTGAGCATAAACTCATTTTGCTATGCTGAGCCTGCAGATGGACTTAGATCTGGATTTAAGGTGTTAACAGTGAAAACAGAATCCAAGCTAAAGTTCTGGTCCCAGCTAGGATTAAAATTAGGGCTCTGGCTCTGGCTCCTGCATTCAACCCAAAAGAATTCGCAGTCACTGATTTTTTTTTTGTAACAAGTAGGATGTATAACCCAGTTCTTCTTTTTCCTTCTTACACATAAACACTTTCTTTCACCCTGTTTTTTCTCTAGACCATTGAACTACGACTTATGCTTAGAAAAGTATTTTGGTATTTTTATGTGTTGTTTCTTAAAAGAACTAGAGATCCTTAAAATCAAATAATTCTGAGAGTGCATTACTTTATTACTTCTCATTTGAGTTTTGACATAACTTCAGAAGACAGTGTTTCACAAGTCACCATCATTAAAGATTTGTGGTTAATACTGCACTAAAAGCTTGTGGAGAATCATTGTGACGTTTCTTTATTACCCTTAATAAATTTCATCATTTTGTTAATCTTTTCAGCTCTTGAAAGTAAACTCTTCACAAAAATCTGTGAGAATGTGTCTGAAATCTATACCAGAAAAGAAAATGTTCTATCTCCATCTCCAAGTCCAGAACCTGAAATATCTATTGAAGTTAGTAATAGTCAGTTACCTGAAATGATGACTTCAGAGACTTATATACCCCCTACAGAAGGAATTGGTTACCCAGTAAGTTATCAAGTATTTATTTAAATTCATATGCTATTTACTGTACCGTTTGCCAGTCTTTTAATATGTAAATAATGTGTCATTTGGCTATACCAAAAGATTTGAAGAAAACTTTTAAAGCTAGAGTGAAATTATTTGTTTAGAACTGTTTACAGAAGAAAGAGGGTAATACTGTTACTTAGTTGCTGTAAATGCCAAGAGTCCTCACATTTTTGTAGTCTGATTCATCTTAAAAGTGAGTTGGAAATCTTGCAGATGTATCCCTATTCCGGAAGATACAGTGTGTAAGGCAGTTATTTATGTGCAAGTTGATTGTTAGTGCAATGTTGCTCATCATGGTCACACATGATAGGTATTGTTAAGCCTTCAGTATCGTTTTGCTTTTCACACTGGACTGTACTTCTAGGACTCCTTGTTCATGTTACTCTGTTCTCCAGCTTTAAACTCCTCCTGTACTGCATTGGGGTTCTGCCCTCCAGCATGGTGTGGCTGAACAGACAGACAGGACAGGCAGAATTTTAATGCCACAGATCAATATTTTCTGCAGGTGTATATCACCTTAGTTCTGTTACTAGGTCTTTGATATTTGCCAGTCACTGTGTCAGTATCAGAGTAAGACATTTGTCACCTTTACAGTATTTCAGCACTAACTCTCTAGAGTGTTTTTATTGCTTTGCCTAATAATAGCTGATGATAAACATGGAGTAGTTGCTTGCCCCATAATATGCTGAATTAACTTATGAAATATTTGAAATAATCCTCTGTAGAATTTTGGAATGGCTATCATGGACTACCATACTGACTTTTAAACATTCAGTGAATTGAATATTGAATATAGATTAGAGCTAATGAAATACTACTGATTTACAGTGGAGGTGTCAGTGGATTAGCCAATACTAATCCTCTGGATTGTCGTGTATGTGATATCATTGGTAATTAAATAGTTCAACTTCACCTTCAAAATTCAGTTTAATTTCTCTGAATGACAGATCCCTCAGATGGTGTGACTGATTTAGGTTTAGGGCCTGTAATACCTCCAGATAGATCTGTGTGACACTGAGGGTCAATTTTGATATTCTGTATCATTAAGGAAAATAAATGTAAGCCTGGATTTATAGATGCTGACATTGGTATATCGTATAATATGGATCACAAATATGAACAGTGCTGACTGATTAGATGCTCATACACTTGGATCTGACTGGCTCTGGTTGGTTGTAGCTGAATCTTCAAAACTGTTGAATTACCATCAGAAATAAACACAGCCTTTTTGTAGACCTGCAAAATGCAATATGCAAAGGATTGGATGAACTATTTACATTTCAGTTAGACTTTGACTTTCAGAGTCCCAGTAGCTCTAAGGAGTTTTCTTAAACTGACTGTGTCAGTACTGTCCTGTAAGTGGGAAGACGTTGAATACAGTATCGAATTCCTTCCTGCTCTCGGGAGATAATTGATGTATGGGATTCATGCAGTCATTTGTACTATACTATACTAAGAACCTAGCAGAGCTGCTTGAATATAGTAAAACACCAGAGAGGCAAAGTTTTATATAATAATCTTCATTTGAAGATCTCTGTTGGCTTCTTAACATTTTGATTAAGGAAAACTAAAATTCTAATCATTAGCAAACGGATGTTAGACAGCTAGAAACAGGAAAATGTGTGATTTGTCACTTGGCTTGGTACAGCAGGGACACATCTATGAAACAACCTTAGTATTAGGATTTGGTTCCCACAACACAAGTTTTGTAAATTTTTGCTGTACTCAAGGGATTCCACATCTAAAAAGATCTTTAGAAGAGCATAATGAACGTGTGTTTTTCTATCAGTAGCATAACAAGTACCCTTTTCCTCCTGCCTGCCATTTTCCATTCCTTGACAGACTTGATTTCAGATCATTCCCAGTGAGTGTAATAGGTGTTTAAAAGCACTGACTTACCCCAGAGTTCCTTGCATTTTTTTGTTTCATTTATATTGCAGACTAAGTGATGACTGAAATTTTGCTTCAATGGAACTTTCAGCTTAGTGACTAAGAGGAAGTTATTACTTTGCCTTCTCATTTAGCTCTCAATGTCAGAAAATGCGTTTGTTAAAATCATGGTCCCTTACTGAGTAATCACTAGAACGAGGTCTGAACCCACCTGCCATTATTGCTAGCTAACGTGTGAAAAAGACCATTTCTTTCCTACATAATTCTCTCATTTTTTTCTCTTAACATCTGAGCCCAGATAGCATTTTACGTTATCAGACTTTTGACTTCTTTTGCAGCTTAGTCCACCACGGACCAGATATACTGAGCTGCTGCCATCTGCTCAGGATCACACTGTGGCCACCCCTGTTCACAGAGAATCGAGATTCCCCCCACTTTATGACATAGCTGAAACCAGACCTCAGAGTCCAGTTGCCAATCCTGTGCTCAATGTAACCATTGCTGAAGATCACCACCTAACAGGGTTGCAACCACAGGTAGCATCAACTCAAAAAAGTAAGTAATATTGTCGTCAGACTATTGGGCAGCAAGTCCATACTAAAAACAACCAACCAACAAACCCCACCCAATATAGTTACTGGAATTTATCATTTTGTTTTTTTCCTGGGTGCTCTGGCTGCAGACACCACACACATTGAGAGCCAGAGTTTCAAACCTAGATGACAACCTTGTGTATCCGTGGTGTGCTTAGCTATTTAAATATCCGTTCAAGTCTTGCATCTGGATTTAGGCAGTCTCATTTCAAACTGATCCTGTATTTGTTTAGACCTGTTCATGTACCTGACTAATTGAAATGGAATTTGGCTGCAAATTTGAGATGCATATATATTCCAGGCACTACAAGGAAAAAACAAAAAAAGGTGCTCTCACTAAAAAATGCACTCTTAGGATAAAGTAACTTATCCACAGAATCCAAGTTAATTTTTACTGATATACTTTCAGATCCAAGGTGCTTGGAACCTATGAAACCAGGGGATTGTCGAGACTATGTGGTGAAATGGTATTATGACAAGAATGGCAATTCTTGTGGCCAGTTCTGGTACGGAGGTTGTAATGGTACCAACAATAGATTTGAAACGGAAGAAGAGTGTCAAGAAACCTGCACTGATGAATAAGTAAGTTGTCTCAGGTCCTCCTTCAAGCACCTCTTTTCCAGGCTAAAAAGATATAGTCTATTTAAATGCCTCCCATACTGTATGATACATACATATCGTATTTTATACCTTTGATTGATCTTGATGCCTTTTTGAGATGGTGGGAGCAGGAGTGCACTTTGCAGTCATGGATTTATACAGTGACATAGTAAGGTTTTCTACTTTGCTCTTTATTCCTTATCTTACAGTTTCTAATATTGTATTTTATTGTTTGACCATTAGTGAGAATGGAGGTGATGTTTTCATAGATCATAATTCCAAGACTTCATTTATAGGATAAGCTGAAAACCCATCATATTATATGTGAATTTAGGATCATTTTTCACATTTGTATTATTTCACATTCATCAAAACTCAGTTTTCCTTTGCCACTCACAGCGTATTCAGTCAGTATCACAATGTCCTTCTGCAACTTCTTGCACTCAACCCCTCCCTTTTTTTTTACTACTTCAGAGTAACACAGCTTTGTCACAAACTTTGTCACCTCACTTTTTACTCCCTTTTCTAGATCACCCATGACCATATTGAGTAGGACAGACCATAGCATACATACTCCAGTGACTTCTTTCCACTGGCCATTTATTCCTTTTCTTTTCTTTTCTTTTCTTTTCTTTTCTTTTCTTTTCTTTTCTTTTCTTTTCTTTTCTTTTCTTTTCTTTTCTTTTCTTTTCTTTTCTTTTCTTTTCTTTTCTTTTCTTTTCTTTTCTTTTCTTTTCTTTTCTTTTCTTTTCTTTTCACCACTTATTTGTAAATTGGAAGACTGTATCTCTTAATCCAATATAACTTTCCTTTGGTGAGGGACCTTATTTTTTGGAAAGCCAGACAGACTGTATTAACTGCCTTAGGTGCACGTGCTCAGTGGGTGAGGCATGGGCTTCAAAGAGCTTCGTTATCAATAGTGCATAACTTCCTTTACAAAAGCTGTATAGCTCCTCCCCAGTAAGTTATGTTGAATTCTACATTCCCTCTTTCAGTATAGGAAAATTCTACTGAATTACAGTGTATTTTTTTCTGAACACTTCAAGAAAATTAATCAATTCCTTATTTCTTCTAGAAATAACTGCCATTTGGAGATTTTAAAGCTGGGAGTTCATGTGTTTTGAGGAAGAAATGGCTGAGAAGAATCCAAAATGATGTGTGAACATGAATATATTACTACCACACTCCACTGCTTTCCCCACTATGGTATTCACATTAACTAGATTCCTGTATAGCATATGTTATCAACAACACCATAGCAGTAACTTTATTACACATACACACACACATGGGAACATACCTTTTCCCTCCAAATTTTTGTTAATTTGGTAATACTACACATGGCAAGGATGAGATTCTATTTTTAGGATTAAAATTGTATCCAGAGCATTTAATGACAGAGGTCTCTTGTTCTCTTGGAAGAATAAAATGTGCTCTCGTTTTAAAGAAGAGTAAGTGGCTCCTGAAATTAGCACTCTTATTACAGCATTTAGTGTCATAAATTAAGATAGAGCACCTCTTTTGAATGTAAATGCCACAGCTATAAGTAATTAGAGTTTTTTGTTTGTTTGTTTGTTTTTTCCCAATAAAGCACATTTGGATTAACACCAGTACAATCTTTTCACTTATAAGGGTAGGACTGTCATTTGGAATTACATAAAAAACAGGATTCTTCATGTCCTTTATGATGAGTCAACACATTTCAATTTCTCAGGGCCTCTGTGTTAAATAAAATAAAAAAAAAAGTTATTTCACATGCTAATATATGCTATTAAGTTAAAAAAGGGAAAAGCACTCAAAGATGTATATAAATGTTTACTTATATCCTTTCTACTTTTAGCCATAACCCTATGTGAACTATTATTAAAACTGAAAATTATCAGCATGTGATTAAAATAGAAAGCAACATCTGATAAGGAGTCTGGCATTCTTACTCCTTTGCAGACAAAAAAAATAGTATCTACATGGGCAGTCTGGACAGTTCTTGATATGTTTGTGCAAACAATGCTTGCACAATTGTCCCTCCCACATTCCCCACCCCCAGGTAACCAAAAGATAGCATATGCCATGCAAAATGAACTTGTTTACAGCAGACAGGATACAAACATTATTCTATGGAAGGAAGCATATGAAGTACAGTTTAAAAGTCTTAAAGATTTTTTTCCAAAAATCTGGCTTTGTTAGTGAGTTTCAAATTAGAAAATAAAAAACTGACAGCAGCCCAAAAGACATCCTGCTATCGTTATACTCAGAACTAACATACTGATCACTCCAAAAAAAAAAGGCAAAACCATCCCTTAGGGCACAATTAATTTTGGCTTGACAAGGAACACTAGACACAAGGACGGTACCTTGAAAATGAAGGGATTCAGTGGTGTAGAACAAAAGCCAAACGGTTGAAATCAAGAATTACTTTCCTTTCGCAGAAAGAAGTCTGAACTGAAATCTGACACAGCTTTAAATAAGTCTGGGTTTTGTTGTTGTTTTGTTGTTGTTTTGTTGTTGTTGTTGTTTTGCACCAGAAGAATAAATAGCTTCAAAGTGTACTACAAATGATATGGACCTTCTCTGGTGATAAATAAAATCAGCTCCATATAAAGCTGGCAATAACTAATGAGTCGAATAAACGGTTTCAAGCAAATAAACTGCCTACTAGTGATGCAAAATATCATGGCAAGAATCAAGCTGCTGCTCGGTAATAAAGCCCATGCCATCATACCAAGAATAGCTATGCACTGGAGACATTTAATAGTGAACAGATGTCCAAATAAATTCATCAAGAGAGGAATAAAGGCAAAGTGTAGGGAAACAGAAAAACAAGAGGAACAGATGACAGTAATGTTTTCAGATTGGCTGGCAAAGGTAGATTCAAAACTTAAACAATATTAAAATGGGATATTAACATACTGTCAAACTTTGAAGATGTATTGAGAGATTTTTTTCTAGGGTAGGTCTCAAATCCAGTATTTGGCATTCATTTCAGTTAGATGACAAAGGCAATGTAAGAAATACTGAAACAAAGAGGCAGTGCAAACCTTATTAAGTACAAGACTAGCACAAAATATGACCCTCACAAGAAAAAAAAATCATCTGAAGGAAAAAAATAAATCATCAACATCCCCCCATCCCAAAAGGACCCTCACCCCAAAGCAGCCTGGAGTCAGGAAGGCGGTGTAAAGCATCCTCCACTTCAGTAGGAATAATTTGTTGCACTGATAAAGGCAAGCAAGTTATTGAAGTTGGAGACAGAGATAGCTTTAGATAACCAGAGAGACAGATGGGTCAATACATATAAGCAATGAGATAGGTATCCAGGTGAGGATATAGAAACAAGATTTTTTTGTCCAGAAAAGATGAAAAAAAATGCATAGTTAAATTCTACTGTAGATTACCATATGGATGGCTGTAAAATCTGAGTGTAACAGTTGCCAAGACCCATTTTGTTTCACACCTGCCAGAAATACTTTAGGTTTAGCTGCTCCTGGAAACCCACAGTGGCAATGCTCACTGGAATTGAAAGACCTGATGTTTACTGATAGTGCTAACAGGACCTCCTGTCATGTGGGCCGAGACTATCCGAAAATGAGCAAGAAGCTGTCTCATCATTATTTGGACAAAGGCATTCATGGTGGGTGCTTTTGTCCTCTTCTAGGAGGGGATCTTTTCAGGGTGGTTTTTGTTTGTTTGTTTAAATACAGTGAGCTGTCACTGCTTACTGGAAAAAAAAAAAAGGAAAAAACCATAATTTTTCAAATGAAGCTCCCCCCCAACCATGCAGAACTTTTGCTACACTGCAGTGAACTTTTCATTGCTCCTCATAGCTAGGAAAAAGCATTTTGTGTTGGAGAGTAGCTCTATATATCTTCATTTATGGCTGCTTTGACTTGTGTTGCTTAAGCCAATAGTCTTTGCCTTGGCAATGCTTATACTTTGAAATATGTCTCAAAAGTTTAAATAAATTTTCTTATTATAAATGTTTATAGAAAATTCAGAGAAATTAGGAAGCAGGAAAATATAAAAATCATACTCTGCATCCTTTGCACCTTTAAGTAACAGCTCCAGCAGAGCTCACGGTGACACAAGGTATCCGGGGGTGTGTAACGCTCTCTGTTGTTAGGAGATTCCTCCTTTGCAGTTTTACTTCTCAAAGACCAGTTTTTGATGGTAGTGGCTCATTCTCAGTGCCAGGCCTGAGCAAGACTCAGCATTGCGCTAAATCATGCTGAAGCCTTCCAGCAAAGTCTCTTGTGCTTCTGAAGTTAACTCCTTCAAGCCACTAAAGAGAGTCCCCATGGTTCCCTGGAGCTTCACCTAGCAGCTTTTTAGTCCATGACACACACCAAAACTATGCACGCTGCAGAGTGATGATCCCAAAGAAGGATCGTTTCTTCCTCTGCAAGCAATGACTTCTCAGGTCAAAAAGCAGAAATAAAGGTTACAAAGTTTTTTTAAAATTGGATGCTGCTTATGTCAGGTTATCCTGAAACGTGTCCTTTCTTATTCAGGTCTTTCTGTCAATCTGCAAGCTCTGAATGTATGCTCTGATATTTGGTAAGGCATGAAAAAGCATACTGCTCAAAGGACAACTCTTCTCTAAATCTTTATCAGCACTGACTGACAGCATTGAGTCCCGTGTCTCTTCACCCAGCTGTGCATCCTCAAGGCTGTCTTGGGTCAATAACCCAGGAAAGGGCACCCTTTGCCAAGTGCCTGCTGTTTTATTCCCGAGTTGTAGAAAATTCTAGAACATCATTACTAATTGAAAGCATTACCTTTTGCATTGGGAAACAAAACCTTTATTTACATCACAGGTGAATTTTAAAGCAAGAATAGTTTAATCATGAAATCCTTAAATCTTGTTAAAGACCATGCCAAATGCCATAAACCATAACAGTTAAAAATGGTTGGTCTTTTTTCCCTGTAGAATTGATCATTATAAGGTGCATTCTGTTTCAGACATCTGTGCTTCTAACAATAGAAGAAGGCTCAGAAGAGAAAACCCATTACAAGAAAATAGTACCCTGTCTGCTCAGAGTAGAACAGCAGCAGCTTTTTACTTTGAGAAACTCTTCCATTCTCTTGCTGACCGCTATCAAATTGAATTCATCTCTGCCTTAATCCAGTTCAGCTGCTGCCCGTCCCTCGGGCCCATTCAAAGTGGTTAATAACACTGCCTGTTCACTGAGTGTCCTGCTGTGCTCCTCAGTTTCTTCTACACCTTCAAATTTCCTTTGTGTTACTCTGAATTGACTGAAGATATGCATGTGTCCTGGACTGCAGCTTTGAATATCCTCAGAAAACTGATTACCGTGTTTCCTCATTTGGAAGTGGCTGTCAAAGAAGCAACTTGGGAAAGAAAAAAAAAAAGCGAAAAACAAAAGAAAAAACGGAAAAAAATATTGATAGCATGAATATGAATAGCACCCATTTCTCGTTTTTGTTTTGTTTGTTTGTTTCTTGCAGAAAGCTCTTATGGACAGTATAGCTTTATCGCAGCATTCCTGCATTTTTCCTCCTTAGTGTCTTCCGTAGCTGCCTTGGTGCCATCTGCACAAGCTGCACACCCTTCTCAAAGCTTGCAGTGGCGTGCAGCTCACAGCACATAGTTCACAGCAAGTTCTCCCAGGTGACAAGTACAGCTGTGCACAGAAATGTTGCTCATGTACACCTGGCTCCATTTAGAAAATGCATCCTAGAAGTATATTGAGACTTTTTTTCAGCTCTGCATACAAAATATAACCAGCTCCTTTTACAGACTGACAAAAACCATCGTGGTTATGGCAGAATTATAATTTTCCCTTACGTCCCTCCGCTAACGTGTCTTCACAGTGAACTGTAACCAGGTTTAGCACTGAGCAGTACTTGGATTAAAAGCGAACATATGAACGTGGTTCTTTTCAAGAAAGCAGAAGCTAAAATAAAGATCACAAGGACCTCACCATCTTCTCAGAAACCTCTCCCGAAAAAAAGCAGTGAGAGCTATGGACTGAATGCGCTTGGTTGTTTCTTGCATTACCTGCTGCTGTTTGCTATCATAGGATGGTTCCTTGGACCTTGTGTGTAGCCATTTGCAGAAGAATAGGCCAAAATATAAAAAAAAGAGGTAAAATGATCAGATCTAGATTTTCCTTTACTTGAGATACTTGGATAGCAAATTATAAACAGATCTACTAGAAAGCATTGGAAAACTTGGTCTGTCACTTGATACAATTATTTGCTAAGCATTTCCATCACTAACAGAGAACCACCTAGAAGAGTCAGAAGTCTTGAAAAAGCATAGAAACACTGAAAAATTAGTAGAAGGTAACCTTCCTAGTGTGGACAGGGAGAGGGAGAAGGGAGACTTTTACATTTTATTGGTATGGCAAAAGGGATTTCTCCAGCATCTGGCATATTTGACCCTGGGACACAAATGAAACCATTTGTTATTGTAAAAATAACAGCAGATAAGAGTTTTAACAAGAATAAATACGTGAGTAAACCCCCAGGAAGAGTTTTGGAATAGCTTTAAAATTGCTGCAAACACAGCTAATAATCTCTCATCCGCATCTCAGTGAAGGGAAAGAAAAGCCGCTCTTCCATCAACGTTATTGCCCCTGGGGTCTGGCTCACAGGCAAAATGAAAACCATTTGCACACAAGAACAACTTTTAAATTATCCAGCAAAATTTCCCTTAAATAAGGCAAAGTTCACATTGGTAACTCAGGGTAACATGAAGTAGGATGTTGTACTGGTTCCAAAATTGAGCATTACGAAATTTGTCACATCAGTGAAAATAAACCCCAGCATCTTAAGTGATCCAGATGCAGTACGGGGCCCCAAAACCATAGCTTTATCCTACAGTGCCACCAGGAGGAAAGCAACAAAATGCCTCCATAAAGCAATCACAGCAACATCTCAACAGGTTTTTGCAAATCATATCAGAGTAACAACTCCCAGAGCAACTGGCTCAGCAGCAGTAGCTGGTTGAGGACTTGTAAATTGCCTCATAATTCATCTCACTAAATTACATTCCCTACTGACCACCTTAGCTACTTCTTACTCTTCAGTCCAATTTCAGTCCAATTTATGTTTACTAATTTATAAATCATCTTAGGAGTGATGTTTAAACTGGATATCGTGTAAACAAAGCCATGTGGAGAAACCGTCATGCAGGAACTGAAGCTGTTACACAGAAGCAGCTTTCCCGCTGTGCTACATTACTCATCGCCACCACCTGAGGTCCAGGGCTCCAGAGCTCAGGAGCCGGCGTGCAGAGAGGTGCAGGAGGACCACGGCAGGAGTAAAGGTTTTGATCTCTGCTTTTGGATTGTACCTTGATGTGCCAGGCATGACCCCCTCCTGGATACAACCTGCGACAGAAGTTGAACGACCTCCCTACTGCAATGGGAGGGCACAGCAGCACCATCAGATCTAGAAGTTACTTGTGGAACAAAAATCATCCCAACCATCGTATCAGGATCATTCTCACCCTAAGGTGCATGTTGAGCTTTGACTGTCCCCTTACATGTTAGCAGCAGACCTTGGTCTCCATCTCCACCTGTTCTCAGGTGCTCTACTTGCTAGCAGTAGAAGTGCCTGCACTTGTTCGGGATTTTCCTCTGTGGGTCTTGGAGTAAAGTTTTTGGACACTGCCTGTTTCTTTAACTGTGCTTTCTTTGACCAGTTTGCTTCCTCACTCTAACAAGGAACAGATGTATTTGTGAAACAGCACTGAAATGCTAAATATCAACGTAACGCTGAACTGAACATCAAGGGAATGTGTTTTCTACCTTGTTGCATTTGTTTCCTGTTCTTTACTATTCACTTTTTAAGAGCTACAAAAAGCAATTCTTAAGCGCTGGACTTGAGCTTGGCACAGGTGCTGCAGGCAGCGAGCCTGTACGAAGACACTTCATTACTTCCATGTGTGAAAAAATGGTTTGGATTATGTTCTTGCCTTGCCCTTAATAATTTTTATGGGGATTTTAATAGCAGCTGCCTGCTGTTTATCAGAGATTAGAAGCCTTTGTAACACAAAGGACCTGTGCCAATACCAGAGTTAACCTTCTAGCTCTGTACAATAAGGAAATGTGATCTCTGAGTCCAGCAGTCAATAAGCACAATTACTGAACAGGAACACAGAGAGAGAGAGCCTTATACCCGTAAAACCAATTGTACATTAACCAGGATACAACACTGAAAGGACCTAACCAGAGGCAAATAACCCGTAGTTAGTCACTTACATGACACAGCATAATGTCACATCTGAGACAGAAAGGAAAGGGAACAGTCCCTTGCCCAAGTGAAATAATACACATTAACGTTGAGACAAAACATATAGTCATCTAACTACCCTTCTGTAAAATGGGTCATAAAAGTCAGATTTTGGGTACTGCTAGTCAAAATTATATGCAGAACTCCTGCCATGATATCTCCATTCCCCTGGGAGGAAGGAGGGAGGTGAAAAGCAGGATGGGAACGTGTGAACGATGAGATGGGCATGACGCAGCCCTGCCAGAGGTCCGGCAGGGGCTCTGCAGGCTGTGGAGGGGAGCTGACTGCAAAGCAGCAGCTGGGACCAACAGGACCTGGAGGAGATCAGGGGAAAACATGCAGGTGCCAAAACATCTCCCTGCAAAGCTGACAAAAAAGTCCAAGATTGTAGGAGAGTATTCAGGTAGGAAGGGACCACAGAAGTCATCTAGTCCGTGCAGAACTCCCACTCAAAAGAGTCAGCCACAAGCTTGGGCTAGGTTATTCAAGCCTCTACGCTCCAGCATACAGGCAAACACCCTGTGAAAGTGAGCCTCATCCTCAGCAACCTGACCATCTTGAACAGCTCAAAGCTCTTCAGGGCAGTCAGGGCATTCAGATGAAAAGGCTTGGGCAGTTATTAAATAGAGAGTGTGCTGCCAGACAGCAGGAAATATAAAGCATTGCAGCTCTACATGGAAAACCCATCATGAAGGCGTTCCCTTGATGAGATGCTCCAACTGAAACAGATGTGGGAATTCAGAGACCCAGGCAGCAAGCACAATGTGAAAGTGTAAAATCAAAAGTTTTTGTCCTCTCTTCAGTCATGGTACAATCTCTCTACTGCTACTACTGACCGATATATTAGCACGGAACATCCACGTTACTTGTACTAGTATTTTCTTTCCTTATGCTCATCTTGGAGATGATACCTTTACAGTATAAAATTATGTGTGTAGAAGTAAAAATACTAGGTGGTCCAGATGAATGTATGTAATTAACCTTTGTTTAATTGCAAAATCCCATGGGAGCAGCCAACATTTTTGGTTCACTTGTATGTTGCAAGATCTTTCTCACTCTCTCCTGGGAACAGACATATAGCACCCAAATATATTTAGCTAAAAGAACCACACTTTTTTTTTTTTTCTTTTAATTTCATGTCGCTAAACATCTATAACAGTTTCCTCATTTTACAACGATGTCAGGAGTAAAATTCCTAGATGCTACGAGGGTAACTTATGCTCTCTCCACTGAAAGACTCACGAGGACTGGGCGTCCAGCATGACAGCTTGCCACCAGTACATATGGATCTTCTAAAAAGGGTTACTGAAAATATAGATGAAATCCCAAGCCAGACTCCCTGGAAGAACGTTCAGCAATGAACGTACTGAAACTCTTTGCTGGAGGTCTGATCAGTATGGCAAAGACCAGCACAAACCAGAAAGCCACCACACTGCTTTTCAGTCTGAAAGCTCCTTGAACAAGCACCGTGGACTGGCATAACTGTGTTTACAACAGGGTTTTTCTGAAGATGAAATAATAAAGGATCTGTCAAATCTTTAACACAATCTCCTGGAGAAAGTACCAGTAGTTGTACAATGCACTGATAGGACCGAAATGCTGTCTTTGTAATGATGGTTTTAAAACAAGCAGACACAGTTGATGCATGAGACTTTCTCCCCCTGGGATTGGCTTGAATTTGTGATCACTGAGATCTAAGCTTGGTAAGACAACTTCTACATTTAGAGGTTGTGAAACTTACCTGAAATGAAATATGGCCAGTCCACTTTAATAATAGTTACTTGAATTAGGCTGAACGTGATGCATGAAATGCAGCTTTGGAAGATGATAAAGCTCATAAAATTAGCTTGGCAGCTAATGTTCTAATCTGGGTAAACAGACACTACCTCTTCTCTGCTGAAAAATGAGGTAACTGACAAACAGGAACAAAGACTTCATTGTTCACATTGAAATTCTGCCAGCCGCTGAACAGGAGAGGTCTACTTTTCTAAATATTTGAAACTTGATTTCAAATATGATTACCCTACCTGTCCTTGAAACACCAGTCCTATTCCAGCGATGTAGGCTCAGTTTCAAGAGTCTACAGTGGAGTATGTGAAACTTGCAGTTTTCAATGGCAAATGCTTGAGCTGCTGGTGCTGGTGAAGTAGTGCTCCGTGCTGGGAAAATTTCAGCCCCTCGGGTGTGACCTTCATAGGCTATATGCTTAATCCCTGCAGGGTGCTCACCTGGGCTACAAAATCCAGGAAGGATATGGACTCAAGTTCACAGCTACCTCCGCCACTTGAGATAGAGTAGCCAGAGAACAGATGTTTAACAATGTCATTGTACTCCCAAGTTTAATAGAACTGGGAGTTTGCAGAAAAAATTCATTCATAAAAAATATATATATACCTATACAGACATCTATTTGTTTTGATTTCTACCAAGTACTCAGCATTTGGCCCCAAGTTAACTTTTATCTTAAATCTTATGCTCTCCATCTCCAGGGGCAGGGAGGAGGAGATAACACAATAGCATGACATTGGTGTGATTGCTAGATAATAATTCAAGTGTGACAATGAAAGGAAAAAAAAAAATCATAGTTTAAGTCCTTAAAGGTGCAGGGTACTAACGCACCTTAATTTCTAAGTCCTTTTGATCAGTTCTGAGAGGAGGAGGAGTCGAGACCTTGACTACCTGAGACCATGCAGGATCCAGAGCTGTTGGGAACATGGAAAATGCAGGGTGGAACAGGACAAAAACAACACGGATCCAGTTCTTCAGGTGGGTGAAGTCACTGACGAAGCTTTCAGCGCACGAGGATCTTATCCTAGGAGGGGAAAGAATCACAAGAGAGCAAGGAGTTGCTGGAAGCCAGAACAGAAATTCAAAGGAACAAAGCAGCCTTTTTGACTTCAAGATGCCGAAGTGATGGGGTCACGTGGCCGTAGTTTGGTTTTGTAAAACTGAAGAACTAAATTCTGCAACCTTATGTACCTACTCGAGCAAAGCTTTAGTTTAAATGACAGGAAACATGCAAGCTGCTCACATCAACTTGTTATTTAACAAATGTTCCTGAGAAACTCACATTTCAATCTATTCAGATCTTGTTAATTTACAACTCTTCATTTGACTCTTGCTGCGGTAGTGAGTCATTTAGACAGGGTGATTTCAAAACAGTTGGTAAATTACTAACTTCACTGATGACAGCCTAACATTTTATATACAGACCTGAAGTGAACCACAGACACCTGAAGCATGAAAATGACAACAACCCATCCGCTGGCAGGTACTCCTCAAAAAGCACTTTGCAGAGCAGGAGTTGAAACTATTCACAGGGAAAGAAAAAAATAAAAATAAAAGAGGAAACAAAAAAGCTGGGAAACTTTTAAAAAGACAAATCACACCTCCAAAGAAAGTAACACCCTGAATGTGCAAAAGAATTGACGCTTTCTCATCCCAAGAGCTGTCTTACACATCAGAGAAGCCCCGCATAGAAGTGGGACACTGGAATATGTGACACTGCAGGCTCTGGCATCCGAGGCTTCAAACTGAACTAAATAAAACAAAGCTTACAGAAAGGCATTTGGGGGGAAGGAAGGAAGGGAACATACCTCGTGGCTTATAGTTTCACCACACGAGAGGAGTGTTACATACAATGGGACGGGGTTAAAATGAAAATGCGTGGGTCATAGCGCAAAACCACACCTGAATTCCAGTGTTAACAAGTGTACTCAGAAATAATCTCCCTGCCACATATTGTTGACTAACCAGTGTTGAATACGTCTCTAGAGCTTGTTTTTATTGGCATTTGAGGCAGTCTTCCAGGCATATATATTTATAAATAAGAAAGCTGGAAAAACACAGTGCTCACGCTACATTTCTGAATTAAATAATCACTTTTCCTTTATAAATGCCAAACACCACCCTAATGCCTAGAAGTAAGATCCCATGATCCAGCTGCTTTCCCAAGTCTGTGTTAGATGACTTCATATGTGGATCAATGAAAATGTTCACTACAGGGCTCTGATTTTCTTATCCCTCACATAGTTGTCAAAATAAGTCACTCACTACAAAATTTCTAGAACCCATAGGAGGGTCTCATTAAATTGGGCCTCATTAAGGTGAAAAACATCAAAAAGGAGGAAAGACCATTTTGCAGTGAATGCTGGAACCACCAATGCGCAGGCATATCTTCCCTGCAGCTTAGAACAAACTTCACAGTCCCTGGATGGAAGATATTTACTTAAATTTCATTTTAACTCACCAGCATCCTGCAATTTGCTGGATCTAGTTTCATCCTGACAGTTATGGTGGCAGCAATGACAGCGTAACGCATACCTGGAACTTCCATTGTCTCTCCAGTTGGCTGCTGTTCCTCAGCTAACATGTTCTAGCTCTTGAGTGCAGTCAGATTGGTTGTCCCGCTTCCTGCACTCAGCAAACACGTACATAGAGATGCTTCTTTTCTGCATACGTGGCACATTCTTTACTGCTGGATCTTATTCTGCACGAGTAGCAGAAAGTTAGGTCAGAAAGCACATTTAAATTTTAAGTTTCTTGCAGAAGAGGTTCACTGAAAGAACAAATCCTTCAAAAAAGGTGATATCTCCTGTCAAATGTGGTTAATTTTGAACAGCATTGCTTTGAGGTATCAGCTATAGTCAGTTCAATCAGGACATTGTAACAACGTGGAGACTGAAAACCAGGACAATACGGTAATAACAGTCGGTTTATGTGAATCTAGAATTAGCACCTACGATTAATTTAACATTTAAAAAGAAATCTTTGTTTTCTAGGTAGCTGGCTATTTGTTTGTAGCATAAATATAATAACAGAAAACTTCGTAAGTGCAAGAAGCTTTTCAACTTTCCTGCACCCACCAAAAAAAGAGTAAGAACATTTTTATTAACCAAAATTGTGCTGCTACACTACTAGCATATAGGACGGGTAAATGAAGACAGACATGCACTGTGTATGAGATAACTTATTTTATTTATTCAATTCTCAACTTAATTTTGATGCTAAAAGTTGGTCAAAGGCACTTCAAAGAAGGTATTTAAGAAACAAATCTTATGGTCATCAGTCCAGACAAGTCACCAACTTATACCTGTCATTAGGGACACAACTACCTACAACTGCAAAATGAAACATTCACAGGTTTTAAGTGGAACATACTGTCCAGCAGCAATATTCAATTTTTTTTAGAGCATTAACAACATTTCTGGAGTATTTTAAATACAGTATGGTAAAACAAAGCAAATTACACCTTTGGAGTTCCACAGAAGTTTTTCTTGACAGAAAAAGGACAAAATAGCCTTCCCGAGTAGTCCCATATTGAGGGGTCTATCTCCATCTGTGTGTGCACAATTAGCATCAGTAGCAGGTACATCAGAGAAATAACCCACACTCTGCTCTGCTGTACGAAGACAAAAACCCTTCTCAGATAGCAAACTGTGTATGAGAGGTCTACCAGCTGCTCATTGAAACGTACACTTCTGGAAACATAACAGAACAAATGGCAACATGTGAAGAAAAAGTGATTTTAATATACCTCCACCAAATCAAAACAAAGTGTTTTTAAAGGCAAAAGACATTGGGGAAAGAGCTTCCACAAAATGAGAAATTGTGCTAACATCACCGGTGTCTAACCTCTTAAATAGGACCAATAAAGACTGCAAAATGAACTGGGAGTGATAGATTAAAATTGGTCTTTTTCTGCAAGGCAAGATTAATACTATCCTCCGATTAGGAACTTTGATCAGAAGGCAGCTCCTTGGCCTTCTCCTCATTCCTTGGGAACTAAAACCAACTTAATGCAGGGCTAAAATGTTACTGCTACGCTAAGTGACATTCCCACATCCAAGTGCAAACAACTGTTTAAGAAAACCCTGCTGCTTTGTAATTTCAAGAAAACTACTTCAAAACTTTTTAGATGCACCACTTTAATCACTACTATGCCAATAGAAGCTTTTAGGTTTTATAAAATTAAGAAATCTCAGAGAGAGAGAGAGAGAGAGAGAGAGAGAGCAGTAATCTGAATGGCCTAAAAGAGTCTATGCTTCTGTGCTTCGGAATGGTGAACCTACCTGTAGCCTCTTTCGGCTGCAGAAATACTCAAACTCAATAAATATTTTGTCAAAGCATGAAGACCTGAGAGTGAAATAATAAACTACTAATAGTTGTATAATATTGTATGTGAAAATTGAACTAACTGCTCACATTGCAATCTTGCCTCCCTAAGCTTTGGAAGAATGAGATGCAAACCAATTATTTCGGGAGGTATCAGCTCGTTGTTACAACAATACAATTCAACAGAGAGCGACAGCCCTCTATTAGAATCACAGAATGAAAAATCAATACTTTTTCCAGCCTGTATAGATACTGAAAGGAAAAAAAAATACATGTATTTCTGTGCAGTGCTGCCAAAAAGGCAAAAGAGATAGTTTCAGAGGCCCAAGAGCAAGGACACTTTAACACAAAGCAAGAACGAATGTTTGAAGAGAAGGCGACTCTTATTTCTCCAGGTAGGCCGCCTACTTATCACAAGGTAGGATGTCCTTTGCCTCATTCCCTAAAGAAATGCAACCTGCATACCCATGCTGCTTGCTTGTTCCTTTATTTCTCCATTCCCTCAGACGTCCTGCATGTTTCGTGGAGAGGGACTTTCCTGCCCTGCTCTGCTAAACCCACGAGCCACAGGTGGGTAGCAGACAAGTATTACAACTGCTGCTGAGGAAAGGCAAAGAGATTAAAGTTGGGATATTGATTTCATTTTATAGTTTCCTTATGTATTCCAGAAACTTTTCATTGCAAGTTTGAACAATGCCACCGGAGTTATCAATAGCACATGGATTTCACAATACTATTGGTTTGCGTTGAATATGGCATAAACATTTAGCTCACAGAAGGAAGCATCTATCTAAAATAAGGTATCATACATTCTCCTCTGGACAAGCATCCCTCTGACTAGAGCAAACTGGAAGCTTTTTCCTTTTTCTAAACAAATAAAGTTATAATTTTCTACTTAAGTCAATTAACATAAAATAAAGCTCTTGTCTCTTTCAGTACTTCAGAGAGAATCTTTCTCATGAAAGATCAACAGATTTAACCCTGCAGGAGCTATTCATTTAACTAACACTTGATACATAAACCCAACCTGTATTTAGGCAGAGAAGTTGTACATAGCATTTCAATTCCTTACGATACTTCAGTAATTGCCATTATACTGCAGAGTAATGATCAGAAAGGAAGTCATGACTTTACTGTTGGACCACAGATAGAACCCCAATCTGTGCGAGAACTATCTTTGGGAAAAAAAATAAAAATCCAGTACTTTATGGTAATATCCTCTTCAAGGAACACCCTGAAGGACAGCAGTAGTACATAAGGCTGTCTGCTACCAGTATGTGCCCTTTCCAAAGCAATGACTGGAGGTAATTAGGTTATGTCCACATTCATCAATATGATGAAGGTGAAAAAATGATAAAAAGATAAAGAAATTTCGTTCAAGTGTGGAATAAAGGCATGTCAAGCTTAACCCCATCCCCTGAACTTTGCTATTAATTGAATTTGATGAAGAGAAAAGCAGAAAGTTTTATGTTGTGTATGTAAAACACAGGCTTGGCCTCTGAAAATTCTTCAGTAATTAAAACTGTTTTGTCCCACACCAAGAAAGTGTTTTCAGTTAAGAGGCAGAGATACTCATAAAGTAGTGGAGAGAGTCAATGCACTTTGAAAGATTCCTGCATTCAGGCTGGTTTACCTGAATAACTATATACTTCAGCTTCACAAGAGTGAAATAGGGATCATTTAACACTTTGTTCTGAAAAATGCAACAAGAAACAAATACAGAAGAAATTTTAAGAATGGATGAAAAAAGGTTCAGAAAAGTGAAATTAAGTACTTTAGCCAAGCAGTCAAATCAGCTTTGCTGCAGTTTTAAAACAGGACTTGTTTGTATCTGTTAAAATTTAATGAATAAGGTAACTCCACAATCTCAAAGTATAGTACTGTGAAAATCCAAGAGAAATGAGCTAATGCTAACACTGGCTGAAACCAAATTATTATATGCCATTGTAACTTTGTTAAGATACTAAACTTTCTGATTTACAGAGAAGGTGTGATGGAAGAGAGACTTTTATAAGAAAAAGCATCTACGTTATCTTACAAAGTTCTCAGATGAGTCATCCGTTCTACCAAGTGGTAACTTGATTTAAAAAAAAAAAAAGCCACGGAGAAATCCGCAAGCTCCTCACATCACCTCAGCAATCTGCACAATAGTAACTATTCCTGGATTTTTCCCTAAAACAGCTGTGATCCAACTTCATATCGTTTCCCACAATAGAGACTTACAGTAAAAAAAATTAAAATTCACAGCAGTGAGTTTTATTTCTGAAATAATTCAGAAAGGAATCACTGAGGTGCGTCTCTGTCTATTCATATCAACCAGTCTGTTGTTAAGGCAAAGCAGATTTGAGGCTCTGTTTCCACCCCTCTCCCTTCCTTATAGGGCAAAATACACAAAGTAACTTCAAAATATTGAAAATACTAGAGAAATCCATCATGAAATATTTGACTTTGTGACATCAGATTTCTAGTGTTAGAGCTCACCTAACAGAACATTTGGAAGGAAATAATGAAACAAAAAAAAAAAAAGAGAAGAAATATTGTATGATTATCTTTGAACCTGTCAATTATGTTTTTAACACAAGTTCTTCCAGGGATTAACGTGCAGAACAACCTGTTACTTCACAGCTTCAGGGCCCCAAATCTTCATGAGTAGGGCTGCAAGGTCACACTATCCCAAACAGTCAGAGCCCACACCGGACTCTGTTGTGCACAGACACTTACTGGAAGTACTGCCAACGTGTGATTTTTGAAATAAGAATCACCATGAATAATTCTAGTCCACAAGCTTCATGCAGGAGTTTGAGAAGACTCTTATTCACTGTACTGGCTTCTTTCAGTTTCCTTCAAAGTCCAATTAATTCTCAGAAATTTTTTGCTTTAGCTTTTGATTATCCTCGAGTGCTTCATTTTTGTTCTGCTCTTCTAGATTCTTTGCCAAATCGGGATTGTACCGATACAAATACCCGTATGGACGGAGATGATAAATCAAATATTCCAAATGATACATAGTCATGGAGTCAACATAGTGGAATGAAACTGCTAGGTCGGAGCAGCATCCAGGACCCTACAATACAAAACAAGTCAAAATAATCAGCAAGAATTCCAGAGCATGCCCTGCATTAAAGATACTGTAGGAAGAATTCAAATACACACTTCACTTCATGGGAAGAAATTCACTATCATCATTTGTATATTTCAAAGCTTAATATTAAGTTAATATTAAGTTAATATTAAGGCAAGCAAAATTGATTAGTCAGACATATTTGCCAAAGCATCTTTCCAAAACCAAAGTCAGACAGAGTCTTTTGCCTCTGTAGTCAAGCTGATGAAGAAACTAGCTGCCCTCATTAATGCCAGAGGTGCTTTTTGCTTTTCCATACATCATTTTTTATGTCAATGTTTAAACAAAACGAAGCAGCATCAAGCAAGTATATGTATATTGCATTTATATATGAAACAAC
Organism: Anseranas semipalmata; assembly: GCA_013399115.1. Lineage (NCBI taxonomy): Eukaryota > Metazoa > Chordata > Aves > Anseriformes > Anseranatidae > Anseranas > Anseranas semipalmata. The sequence goes on from VXAA01006626.1 coordinate 229,484, forward strand.
ACATGCTTGTTATTCATGCTATCATTTATCCAGAGTATATAGGCCAAATGTGTTCATGTGCACCTGTGAGTGTGTTCAAGCACTACATGGTCTGGCAAAATTGTCAGTATCTAACTTCCTCCATAGAGATGGTTGCTGTAAGAAATCGGTTTGGAAGTATTATTTTTGTTTATTTATGTAAGGTTATTAATTTCATTGACATTACTAAGCATTCTGAAGAGCTAAAAGCTTGCTGCTAACACATTTTGTACAAATTGTTTTTGAGTAGCTCCGATTCAGCTTTGAGAGACACTGTCTTTGATTCAGGTCTTTTTCACTCTTTGAAATTTCTTCTCAATGCTAATCTTAGGGCAAAAACCTGAGCATACGGCATACAAAGATAGGCAAAAATCTAAATGAAAAATGACTTGTTTCCACGAAAACGGTTGAAAGTGAAACTTCAAAAGGCTGAGCTAAATAAATACTCAAGTTGGAAACTTAATTTAAGAGAAGCTGGCCAAAATTAAAAGTGTAAGATAAAGTGAAGAAAAACACTCTGAAGGATGAGGAAGCATATAAAAACATAAGAAACAAGTATTAGTTTTAAAATACAGCTTGTAGTGAACCTCACTGGACTTGCTTCTCATTGCACTCTGGTAGTTGGGTGGCTGGAAGAGAAGCTAGGGATGCTGTACATGAGATATGAGGCCACAAAACAGAACAATAACTTTGTAAGGAAGGTAGTAGTGATGACACCAGACAAACAGATCAGAAACATTTCATCATTTCTTGCTGTCCACAGAACACAGGAAAACAGCAATAATAATTCAAAATTCACTGGCTCTTCCAGAACATTAAGTTCTTAGCATCAAGTTTTAGTTGATGACTACTGTATTTAACAAGTCTGCACAGAGGTATACCTCAGGATGTCACAACAAAATCTTCTTTTCTAAAACACATTCAGCTGCCATTAAACTGCCCATTCACATGTCATTCCACCATAAAATGTATTTCATAAAATGGCTATCAGGTTCCTAAAGACTTACCTCTACAGCAGGGTAATAGTTATAATTCCAGTACCAGAATGTTTTTGGTAGGTATCCTCTGATTAAGAGATGTTCTGGAACGAAGGGATGAAAGGTTTCCCTACCATTTGTATCCCTAGAATCTCCTGCTTGTACATTAACAATCTCCATGCACTTTCCTAGTGCTAGGTCTTCAATAGAGGAACTGTGAGAGCATTTGTTCGTTTTAAATGCAGTAACAAATCTCTTCAGAGCTTCTTTGCTTAGAACATACCCTGCTCCTCCACTCATGTAGCCCTGTTTCACATAAGGCTTAAACCTTCTTCCAAAGTATATTGGTTGTTCAGGACTGTATTTTGAAAGAAGCCATCTCAAATTGTCCAATATAACATATGTATCATCATCTGCTTTCATGAACCAATCAGCATCATCAAAATAATGGTCATATACGTATTGAAAAGCTTTAATAGTCTTCCAGTAAAGTTGGTCCCGGCCTTCTTTGGTTTCTAAGCCCACAGCTGGGAAGTCTTTATTTTCCTCAGAGCTCATAAAAAGTATTTTATTACAACGTTGGGCCCAAGTGGCCTTAACATGCTTGGCTTTCTTTTCCAGATTTTGAGGTCCAGTCATGACCCAACAAAGTATTTTCACCTTCTGATACAGCCCGTCTGCAACATTTTTATTCTCATCTAAAAGAAGAGGAAAATTCAAAAACATTAGACTTGACTGAGCAGTAAAACAAGCACGAGAACAACCTCTCCCAAACGTTCCATTTTAAATGGAGAGAGAGAAAGACAGAAAAACAAAATCAAAGCGCAACAGAATTTCTCTGTTTTTAACTGAGAACAGCAATTTGTCTTTGGACTGCCACATAATCAGCCAGGCAAATAGGGCCCAGTGACACACCCGCCACTTTTCTTTCCATTTTTTTAGCTTCATCTGAGAGGTTAGATCAGATGTTAGAAATAGTCCAAAATTACCTTCTAGAAGCTAAAAAGCAATTCAACCACATCTACAATGCTAGCAAATACATCTGCTTAGCAAAATCACATTTGACATCAATGGTTCATTTGAGAAGTTCCTACAGAGAAACTCCAAACTTCATAAAGAAACTGCCGAGTCTGGAATCAGTACTTGGACAAACAGTTGGGCTCCAGGGGGAAAGGGGAAAAATCACAACTGTGATGTAAACAAAGAAAACCATCATTCAGTAGACCTTGGGAGAATGAAGTTATTTAGATGTATCCTGAACATTGGCAAAGTGAAAGAAAATGATTCACACAAATTCTTGGCAGTGAAGAAAACAACAATTTGCAATACATGAAAAGGGGACATAGTATGTAATTAGTCAGGTGTTAAAAAATACCTTTGTGCTGTCCAGAGTCTGCATTGAAATTCATTTGTCCTTGCAGCTGATCGTTATCAGTATCTGCTGAGTGGTGACCATGTGGATCATTGTGAAGAATATGAGGTTGGATCTCAACCTTTTCTTCTAGTATCATACTAAACAGAAGATAGCATACAAAAAATCCTATTGCAGATCCAAAACTGAAGGTTAGAAGGTTCATCAAAGACTTAGAAGAGGCCATTTCCTGAAGGTAATACACTGTCAAAAGCACATGAAAAATACATTAAGCCTATAACAGCTTAACACAGAACTCGAATCTAAGAATACAGGAAGAAATCAAGGACCAAATCTCTGAAAGCAGAAATCTTATCTCTAGCTCAGATCCGGCTCCCCTGGGCTTGCATGGGAGTTTAAGTACAAGAGCAATGCAAATATTTACACAAAATTGTACAGACGCATATAGTTAGTGCAAAAGTCCAGCTGTGTATTCGTTAGCTTAAAATTATAAAGGACAGTCAGAATACACAACAGAAAACAATAATTTATTTAATTATACTGATATAATATTTATAAAAGAATGTATACATTTAAAGTGCAATATCTTAATTATAAAATGGTAATATATGTTCAATTCTTTATTCTCTTGGTCTTAAGAAAATGGTGCTTAAAAATGTAATACCTAAGTCTTACAAAACTAAAAGATGATGATCAAAGGCAATCTACAGGTCAAGATACCACGTTGTCATGAGATGTACCCCAGGAGTTAGTTTATTACAGGAATTCTTTACCAGATGTCACATACAAGCAGACATTGAAGACTTATAAAAGCAAACCTATTCTAATCTCAAAGCAGGGCAGTTTTCCCTCCACTTTTAAAAGTACCGAGGACAGACTTTCAGAAGAAAGATTAAGACAAAATCTGAATTTTCATAAAAAAACATTCTTTTTTAAAAGGCATTTGGAAGAAGAAGCAAATAAAACATATCAGCCTTAAGGCCTCTTCTACCCGTCAAAACCCGTGTATTCCAGTCATGTAAAACCTCCACTTCAGCCACACCCTTGTTTCCCAAAAACAAAAGGACGTGGCTTAGCATTTTTATAAAGTTAAACAGAGCAAAGATCTTTGCCTATGTAAAGTGAGCTTTACACATTCAAAACTATCCTGAATTTCTATCTATTAAGCACTTGCAGACCAATTTCAGGCCATCGAGGCCTGAGGCCTTTTCATCTTCAGAAAGGGTGGAGATATTTTCTAATACTCCATGCCTAAGCTACAAAAACACAGACTGTTAAATACACACTGGAGTCAAGCCAGAACCTTACAAATGAGTTGTCGGTGTTCCCTCCACCAGCATCATTCTCAACATCAATGGGCAGAACCCGATTTAGTCAGTGAGCTAAAAAAAGTTACGGAACACACAGAACATGGGGATTAGATTTAAAAGAAGTAGCGCTTTCTACACAGTCTGCTGCTCTCTACAGATCAGCAAGGCAGGCAGGAGCAAGTGTTCCTACATTCTATTACAATATCCATCAGCTCTACTGTGACATTGCCATTTCCACAGCGCTGAAGGAAGAACAATGGCAAGAAAGGAGAACAGAGAGCTACTAGCGTGGGAGAAGAGTGGGGCTCTCCTACAGAGGGACTAGGGCAGGAGATCTCGGAATGCATGGTGTCCAGACCGCAAAGGCATGTCCGAGATACACAGACAACTGCAAACGGAGAATCTGTTTAGGGAGCGGAAATGTCACCGTGCTCCGTGACACACGTAGTGAACCTGGCTAAGAGTACCATCTCTCAACATCTCTAACCCATGCAATTTAGGCTGTTTTGAATTCATCTCCAACTTCAAGCTTCCTTAACACAGTAGGTGTGTCCCAAAATGAGAACTCTGTACTGCACATATTAAAGGTGGGACACTCCTCTAAAAATGTTGCTGCATCCCCTGCTTGTTAATATTACAGCAACAATGGTATGTTAAGTTGATGTTCTGCTGTCTGCAATACATTCGATCTACAGAAGTGCACCTCGTTATTCCCACTGCGAACAAACAACAGCAGAGAAAAGCACCAGGATGACCGCAAGTTCTAAACTTTACAAGGTCCTGGCCCCGCAAAGTCTTACATCTGAGTAGAATCAAAGGCCCCATGCACGCAGCTGGTTCTAAGCAAGGTGTCCACCTTTGTCAAACACTGAGTTCTTTCTGAAAATCACTGGCCGAAGAGCTGCAGCCACCAGAACAACTCATTTAGCCTGTACCCGCTTTCCTGGCTGGCTAGGAAGAGTCTATGGCAAAAAGCCCGTCCCCAGGGCAGCTGCACGAGTCACCCCGCAGCAACAGCCGCTCCAGACGCCCGCTTTCTGTCTCTCTGACCTCTCTCCCGATCAGAAAGCAGCGAGGGCAGAAAGCAGGTGAGCCTATTGCTGGGCTGGCACTTTTGGAACTCATCAGGTTGACTGCACACCTATGCACCTAGATCATTTGAGAAGGAAGAAGCTGTGACATGTGATATGGTTTCTTTCCGCGCTGCCACAAAAATGAAACAAAACTGGAAACACGGCTTGAAGCACAGAAATAAAATTAAGGAACTTAAAGGCTATACCAATTCACATAGTGACAACCATGGTAGATAAGAACTCCGGTTCTTTAATGTGAAAAAGTACAGTATACAATTTTTAATCATATATTGTCGTATGTCATGTCTCTAGCTTATTTCTGCTGTCTTATATGCCATTAACTTGGAAAGAAAACATGAGGACTTAGATCATGTGCCCTCCAACCCCGCCGCAGCCACAAGTTAAGGCAAACTCTATATGCACAAGCAGCCTACAACACTGAAAAGTATCCACTCTACTAAAAGTAGGTTATTTTTGTTTTTACTTCTCCCATCTATCACCACAAAGGTCCCCTCAAAATTAGCAATGCACAAAGGAAGAGCACTGGGATAAAACAATGCCTTCCTTCATGCACTGGGGAGAAAAAACATCCACGGATGCACACAACATAATTACAACACTTTTCAGAAGTCCCCGTTGTTCCACTTTTCAATATCGTGTCTCTCTGCCATACACTTTCAGTTATCTGCCCTAACAGCTGTTAAAATGACTATTGCTTGGAGATAGCACAATAAAGTCATTGGAAATAACCGCTGCTTATTAAATTATGGCATCATTTTAAGATTTTAACTGTGTTAAATTCTTAAACAAACAACTAAGTGTATTGGAAATGTTAAAACAGAAAAAAGTACATTCATCACCTTTGGCAATCTGAAGTTGACTTGGTGCTATTCCACAAGCAAGCAGCATTTCTGGGGCAGGAAGGGACAGATGCTGAAGCAGCACTTCATATTTCTTATGGAATGCCTCTAGTTACAGTTTTCAATCTACAATAATCTGCTTATTATTCTATTGATTCCATATCAACAGACTGGACCATTACATACATGCATGCATACTCATGTCCTCATAAACTCCAACAGGAGGCAGGACAGTAAATTCTGTTTTTTTAATAGTATGTTGATGTTGGATGCAAGTACAGCCAGCAGCTTGCCAGCAACAATAACTGAAGTTACAGCATTAGGCTAAAACCAAAAAGTGTGTAGATAGAAGGTCAGTTCTTATGATGACAAGCACCCCCCCTCAGACTCTTTGTTACCATCCTTTTCCAAACAGGGATTTATTTGAGGGCAAGATATATGGAGAGGGAAAAGATATGTGCAAAACATACCAGGTCACCAGAAGATCCCCATTTTTACTCCTATTTCTATCTTTACTTCTGTCGACTTCAAAAGAGATGCTATTTAAAAAGAAAAAAAAAACCCTACAAGGAAAGCCTAGTCTTATGTTTAATCTGTGCTCCACTACTGCATCACGGCAGCTTAAACAAATCTCTCTATTTACATACTCGTGTAAGTAGCCCTATTCACATCAGCCAAAACAACAAAGGTTTTAAAACTCTATCACAACTTAACAGGCACTGTAGATTTGGCTCCCAATTTAAGTTTTGAGAGCCAAAGATTTCCCAACTTACAGAAGAAGTAATTTTTACATGCTGGGTGCTGCTGGGCCTGGCAGCCCAAGGGAGGCAAGGCGTCCCCAGGTCCAGCCAGAGGCCAGGCTGGGGATGCACCTCCCTGGTCACACACACGCACGTACAGCCGGCCGGCCACACAGACCATCCCAGCTAGCACTGGTGCTCGTGCGAACACGGACAGCACCAGTGGCCTGGCCTCACACCGTCCCGCACTCGGGCTGATCAGGACAACGTGGATCCCTCCAGTGACTGGCTTAGATTCTCAATCTATCCGGGAACTGGCCCCCAACTGTCCATCTCCCCACAGACGCACCCCAGTTGCAGGTGCAGACCTCCTCACCCAGATGCACAGCGCCCAGCTCCCCACAGGCGTACCACGGATCCCCCAGCAAATGGCTCTACGCGCTCACCTACCCAGCAGCTGGCCCTTGGACCCTCTTGTCTGCAGTCACCTCACACAAGACACACGCAAATGGGTCTCCAAAGCGACTCCCAGACCTTACAGTCTCTCCAGAACCTGGCTTGGACATCCTGACCTCTCAAAGACCCTCTGATCTCACTATATGGTGCCCACGCACACAGCTGCTTTGACACCGGCTCCCACACCTCTTACCTTACTCACCGGCTAGCACAGCACAATGTTTGCGAGCGATCACACACCGACGCACTCGCCCACACACCATGCACGCCCTCCGCTCTCTGCACTTACTGGCACTCCAGGCACACAGGCCTCTACTTGTGGTCCCATTACTGGCACTCACACCTCACTGTGCACACATGAACACGGAATAAAGAGCCACCTCATCCAGGAACACGGTTAGAAATGGAGCTTAATGAGAAAAGGGAACGGGCTGTGGTAATCTGGCACAGGGCTTGGCCAGACAAGCACACTGACCACCCACCCGACTGGGCGCTTTTATCCCCTTATCCATCCATCTTCCCATATTTGTTCCTCTGCAAACCACCTTGTCACCTTCCTTTGGTCCCTCCCCTAAGCATCCCGTAGGAAGTCCTGTACAATCACAAGATGCTCTTCTCCTGCATCCCATAACACAACCCATACTCTGTAGGCAGTTAACTCCTCTCAACCCTGTAAACTGGTGTAGAGCCCTTCCGCTGACTCCTCTTGATGTGTGTCACAGCTGGGCAATGGGGTGATGGCTCCCCTGTGACAGGACAGGGGGCTTCCTCCTCATACAAGACTAATGGTCGTGTCCTGTCCCGTCCCCCCCTCCTGCTGTTGTGCCTCTGTGCTCCTTTGTGCTCCTGGCAATGAGCATTTTATCACATAATCTAAAATACTCTTCTCACTCTGCTGGCTGCTCTGAGAAGGGTTAGGGTCCTTCCATAGGGAATCCACATGCAATAGGAATATATGATACCAGAGCTTGTCCCCCCCCCCCAGAAAAACACCTTTAATATTTTTAAGTAAACTCAGACCATAAAACCTTTTGAAGTTGTTTCAGAGGAAAGCCATTCGACAGTGAAAAATGAATCTGGGGTTTTGAAATTCACCAATAGTACAGAAGTCCAGATATTTTTGCACGTTTAATCCCAGTACCATTCCATAATCATTTCAGTTTAATATTTCATAAATTAACCATGGAAAATATGGCTAGCCTACAGACACAGCTGGCTCTTCCTTGCATCCCTTTACTTACGAAGTGAGTGGGAAGCTTTGAGGCCCAGCATGGAGCAGAACGTTCGTGTCTGCCGAGGGCTGCACAATTAGCAATGAAATTGATCCCTACCAGCATGTCCTTAACAGACAAGCAAGGCGTCAGAATAATTAAAGTCAAAACACAGAAAACGTAGTTAGCTGTGCAATGACCAAGAAAGCACTACTTGCTGAGCAAAAAACCCATTTCTAGAAGCTTTATACATACGTATTCATGTTGCTAAAATGAAGCTATATTCAAAACAGTTGTACATTCACTAACGCTGCCTGCATCAAGGATCACTGTGACCTGCTGCAGTTTCCTGTCAACCAAGCACAGACTGCATTTTTCACTTTCGAAAATATTTTGTACTTTTCGCAATGAAAAGCACTTGGTGGTTGCATGCAAACACGGGCTCTGAAGCCAGGGTACGGTGGTACCGGTGGACAAGGGCCGTACGGGTACGAGACGGGTAACAGCCCACGGCTCCGCTGAGGGACACGCCTCGGCAGCCCCTTCAGCAACGAGTTCCCGCCGCCGAAGCGTCCCTTCCCCGACCCCGCCAGCCGGGCCCGCACCACAGCACCGCGACGCCAGGCCAGGAAGTCCCCGCTGCCGGGGAGAAGGCTGGGCCGGGCAGCGGGGCGCGATGCCCCTCCAGCAGGCTCGCCGCTCCCTCTTTGCGGCCCCCGGGTGCCCCTCTGCCCGCCACGGAGACCCCCCCGCCCCGGTCCCTCCCTCGCAGGCCGGCA
>VXAA01006626.1:238501-250666 GCA_013399115.1 Anseranas semipalmata
AGCGGCCCGCCCGTAACGGTCCCGCTCCCGCGTGGGGACGGCAGCGCGGCCTGCCCCTCCCCCCCCAACCGGTGCTGCTCCGCCGGCGGCGCGGCCACGTCCCCCGTGAGGGGAGGCCGCCGCCGCGGGTGCCCTGCGGCAGCGTGAAGGCCGCGGTCGGGCCACCGGCCGCGCTTGGTGGCTTGGGCGGGAGAACCGGGACAGCCCAGGGCGTCACGTCCCCGGAGGCGCCCTGGCGGCGATGCCTCCCTCTCCGGACACGTCCTGAGGAGAAGCCCCCCGGGCAGGGCTGGCCCGCAGCCCCGTTACCGCCTTACCTGCCTGGTCGTGCCGGGCAGCGGCTGCGCTGCGCGCTCAGGCCGGGCTGCGGGGCGCCGCTGCGTCCCGGCCCCTCATTGCCTCCGCTTCGGCCCGTGCGGGGCCGCGGCACTTCCAGAACGCCATTAGGCAGCGGCACGGGTCGGTTGCTAGGAAACGGAACCTCCGAAACCGCGCCTTATCTGCCTCTGCCAGCGCTGCCCGCCGTGCCAACGCCTGTGACGCTGACGTTACGCTCCGGCTATCTCTTCTTAGGGAACTGTACCAAGTATGAAGACAGATGATAGATTTAAAAGGTGCTTTACATTCCTATATAAACAAAGGATAGCATTTTGCAAACAGCAGGGAGTTAATGGGGTTCTGCAGTTGCTAGATAGAGATTATTTTTTGTGAAAGGACTGGGGCGCAGCTACATGCGGACAAGAACCTTCATGAGGGCCGCTAGTTGCTGTCAGTGGAGCTCGCTGTACGCGCTGCTCTTGATGTCTTGCCATATCTCCCTCCCCTTGGCTCTTGGTTCTTCCTCCAGCCCATCCAGGGGTTCAGTTCAAACTATACGGCAAGAGATGTGTGTCCTCGCTGTCTGCCTCCCCTCTCTCAAAAAACAATTGGGCCCCTTGAGTGTGTGCCCTTTCCTCTATTTTCAGTTCTTTCTCTCTGGAAGATGAGTCATTCAGGATAGCTACACAAGATCCTGGCTTTTGTACTGGTCAGAGAAACTCCTGTGTACCATGTGGCTCCAGGTCGTAGTTTCCATTCCGGTCCCATCCCACGGTTTGCTGCACCCTCAAAATAATAATTAAAAGCAGCTTAGTGAATGGTGCCTCCTTGGTCTGGTTCCATTGTACAAGAAAGGACAAAAGTGAGGTGAATACAGTTGTAGGGGAAAAGTTTGAGTGTTTGGCATTAATAAATCCAACTGTAAACTATAACAAAGACAATGGAAATTGCAAAGGCTGCAAAAGAGACAGAGTTGTCTTTGTCTACTCATTTCCCCCTCTTTTATCCCCAGCAAATTCTGACTGGAGTTCTGTCCACCCGTGTCCAGGGCATGCCTTAAACTCTGAAATAGATTAAATGAAGTTTTCAAAATGTCTCGTATTACAGATAATGTAATAGGATTTAGTTGAATGTGAGACTTCATTTTGCTCGGCACCTGGTTTTGCAATATGGGAGTGGTACTGTCAAGGGTTATGGCCCATGGATATGGCCCACATATATACATATATGTATATGTATGCATGAAGTGCTACCCTTTTTCATATTGACATGTTTACTGAACCATCTTATTCTTTGTTAGGCTAATTTGAAAGGAAAATTTCAAAGAGAAGGTGGAATGTACTGTAATTTAACAAAGCTCAATTATGGCGTGCCTCTTAATACTGGTGTGCACACAGTGTTTGCTTTAACAAATGTGACTGGATTGGCCACAATGTAATGGCTGTTTAACATTTTATGGAGAAATTTGCATTCCAAACATACAAGCTGTTTTTTTCACTCAGGGATGGGTGAGCAGTCTGTGTCAGTGCAGAGTAAAGGAGCACGCGGAGCTGTACTTCCTCTAAGGGGCTGCTCTGCATGTGCAGCGGTAGCAAACACGTCTGCAAGCCTTCTGCTCTGCTCTGCACAACAAAGCGTGCCGCTGGGTGGCTGTGCCAGGGAAAAGCCATTCCCTTGTTCTGGGTGGGAAAGGGGAGCAGGCCTGGTACTGTCTCTTGCTTGCAGGGCCTGCAGATGCACTTGACCACAGTTCCTTTCTTGTAAATGTGCTATGAGAGACTTTGTCCCCTGCTACTGATAATGGCCAGCAGTGGTGGGGGACATACTGGTACCATGGGAATACGGCAGGATTATGAGATTCACATCACTTACCTTCTGGCATGCTCGGGTATATGTGGCTGGGAATGAATGAGAAGGAAATTAATGTTTTAGTCATTTAATTTACAAGGCAATTAGTCACTTTGGTCTTCATGGCAGTATATAGGAAATGAAGGAAAGAGTGAGTTCTTTCCCTTGTAGATGGGCTAGCCATAGTCAACACAAGGACTGCTTCCTGCATGCTTTCAAAAGGTGACAGGGCAAACGCAGGGTAAGAGGCCCTCAGTCACTACATATCACTGGGTAGGTCTTCATGAGCTACCTGGCTGAGCATCTTCACCCCTAAGCCCTCTGGAGAGCACTCCAGAGTGTGTATCCACCCTAAAAGCTACACATCAGCGACTTAACCCTGTGCATTTCCGTGTACAGGAGTCTGAGAATACAGGTTTCTAAATAAGAGAAATGACATAAAGTTAAGGTGGAAGACAAATGCTGTTGTGATTTGGCAAGTCATTGGCTGCATACATAATATATTTAAATATGGAATTAGATAATCTAATATGTAGATATCTAATATTAAATATTTAATTAGATATCCAAGGTGAAACTGTGATTTCCTTCTGCAAGCTGCTTTCTACATGTTAATGGCTGGCAAGAAAACAGCTTTACTAGGTCAAATTCTACATACTCCCATGGATAGCTCTTTTGTTTTCTTATTGATTTATTCAGTTATGAATGGTCTTATCTTGACTTCATTTATGCCATTACTTTTATGAATCATCATCAAAGACCACGAAAATATTTATTGAGTAATTTCCGTATGTTTTAACTCAAAGCTACTTTTGTGTCCTCCGTTCTCACTCATTTTTGGTCAAAGAGATGACTGAATTAAATGTTGTATTTTATTTGCTTTATATTAATTATTAGAAAATCCCATTATCTTGGCCTTTCAGACTTAGTGAGACCATTCTTCTCTAAAGAACCTGTTACCCATTCTGGGTCTGCTTGTGAATCAACAAAGTGTAATTGTAGGCACGCTGGCCTAGATGAAGTATAATTCATGCCTACACTAACTCTTAGAGCAAAACAAAGGTCTTTAGGAAAGCAAGTGGAGTTTCAATTTACCACCACACTTTTGCCCACCTGACTTGGGAAGGGACACACCAATTTGGTGCGAGGTCCTTCCTTAGGGTGTCTTGGAACAATTAGAACCACATACAGAGCTGTAAAACTAATTTATCTTATTTACTGTCATCTATTTGAGAAAAGGGGATTATAATATAATAAAGAAGAGGGTTCTCTGTGCTGATAAGAACACCAGTTGGCTTAAAGTCTGACAACGTATTATGGTAAAGAACTTTACTCACTGCATTTCTTGCACAAACAACAATGGAATTGCCATACAATAATACACATCACTGACCTGTAAAGTTAGAAGCACTGTCTGCATTTAAACAACGTACAATCTCTGCGTTGCCATTCATGTTAATTAGATCTGCTTGCAACAAATAATTGACTTAAAACAATCCACTGTGAATTTATAGATTAGTATTTAGTGTGTGCCAAAAACTTGAATGATACACTTCGAGTGGCAGAATAAAAAAATAACCACTGGATCTTGCTAAACATGATATGTTAAAGAGCACTTTAAGAGAGTGTGAAGTAAAGGAATTTTGTTCATTACCAACATTAAAGAATGTTAAATGTCTTCGTATTATGATTAGAAATATCGGACAAAATGCAATATGATATCATCCCAGAAATTCTGAAAGAAAAGCACTTCCCACAATGTTTCTGTCCTGCTTACAGACCTGCCCCAAAGCGCACTTCTGAATGCTTTGGGCTACACCCATATTTCTAAGTAAGACAGAGCCAGGGACCATTCTTTGGCATAATTATTTTATGAGTTTTCAGTTCAAAATAAGTCAAGGGCTGTTTTGCAGCCCACCAGAATGACATTTTCGTATCACAAAACTGAGAAGACGACACTCATTTTCAATACTGTGGAATGTGGTGGGAAGGCATGCAGGAGTGCTGAAGGGTTATGAAGACTGCCGGGATTCCCTTGGGGACTGCACTGTGGTTGGAGTGAAACCTCAGTCCTGTCCATACTGTTCTTTAGAAATAGCTCTTGGCGGGTGTTATTCTGCAAACCATGCCCAGAGGTTTTCTCAAGGAATGCTACTTGGCATGGACATAAATCACACTGGTAAGTGTGCTAATAATTAGTCAGCCTACTGTACTAAAATGTACTTTCTGGCCCTGCTTTATTTATAGAAATGGCCTTGAAAAAATTACTTAAGCACTTAAGAAAAATACATCTCTTTTTATTCTTACCGATACATTTCTGTATAGATAAGTAAATTTCCGTTTATTCTACATCTACATGCAATTTAAAAGGTAGCCAGGGCAAGTGCAAATACTTTCTCCGTCAAAGCCTACAAAAATGACACATCAAAAGTCCCAACCAAAAGAAGGGCATTTCAGAATGGCTTGAAGTGTAGCCAGCACTTGCGGATACATTCTTTTGTTTGCCTACCTCGTACCCCTTCCTGACAAAAGCAAAAAGGCTCGATGGATTGTTGTCAGCTAAAATGAGGTTCAAGCATCAATACTGTATATTTGTGTTTCTGTGAGAGTCAACAGAAGATTTTAGCTGGCTCGTATTTCCTTATTTTTCTTTGGAAAACAAAACAACACAAAAAGCTTAATAAAAATGTTGGAATTAATATTGGAAATTAACCTTTTAAATTAGTAGAAATATCCACACTGACATCTATGATGAGAAATGAGGTATCGTTCACTATGAATTAGCATGCAGAACAAAGTTTTCTGCTACTTTCCAGTCATTCAATTGTTCAATTCTTTTAATCCTTTTGAACTCATCTGCATTTTGAGTTTCATTAGAATTGGTTTTCATCTCTTTAGGTTTTTGTCTCTTTGGTTTTCTTCTCTTTTTCTTATTAGAATTATCTTTCCTCCCTCTTCTTTTTACATGTAAGGAAAACAAAGCTATTTTTACAAAGGCTGTTGTTAGAGTTTCTAGCTAGGGAAGAATAGGGAGGAGAGACATTCCATTTTACTGTTTATATAATAGTAATAACAGCAACAAAAGTTTACCTCTGTACAGAATTCAGAATTAATTCCTAGGAAAAAAGCAGACTAAATAGCTATAATGAAGAAGCAAGGCAATCATTTGAAGGGTTCAATACTGTTTGATTTAACAGATTAGTAAAAAGGCACTACATACTGCCTGTGCAGTAAGCTGTATTTTAGCGTATACTTTTGTGAGAAAACTGGAAAAAAAATTACTTTCACTATTACTTTTTTTATCTTCTAAAGAAAATAATTGGCTTAGTGTATGTGTTAGTGCAGTTGCTTGTTTTCCACACTGCAAAGTGTTACATTTGCCAGTCTAATTATTTCACTGCAGACCGTTGTTGCATTTGTTCTACACCCCTATAGCTACAATACTAACAGTGAGACAATTTCTCATTTTGAGGCAATGGCTCCACCTAGTGATGGGAAAGAGCAGCTGCATTCATACATTTTTGAATAGTTTTAGTCCTTTATAACCGAAGACCATTTTAATTTCTTAAAATAAATTATCCTCGTGCAGTATTCAATAATTGTAATTCTTCCTCCCTTGTTGTTCTTAATGGTATTTAGGAGGGCACATACGTGCATTTAAGCATATTTCACTGGACACTGTTGATGTCTTCTAGAGATAGATCACAAAATGAAATACAATGCTTTAAAAGACTAAAGCAGCCCTACCGATTTGTGTGAAAAAGACTTTGTTAGAATCAAATCCAGTTATTCCAAATGAAAAATACATTCCAATGTGTTTTAAGACTCTGTTATATATGTTCAAGCATGGATTTTGCTGCTACAACTTTACACCCGCTAGCTACATATTTTCCAGTGGAATTTAGCTCTATTCTAGATCAGAAGACTCTTGTTTGTATTAAAACATCTACTGAATTGGTCAAAATACCACAATGGGTGAATCACAATGAAAAAGTGAACTGAAGACTGTAATTTGCAGTTAATCCTGCCACATTGACTACATCTGTTAGTTTAAATGCTAATTCAGCTGACACTTAATCTTTCTTACAGTATGAAAAAGAACCAGAATTTAATTTAGTTCTACGAGTATGACTAAAAACTCTAGAGAATTATTCTGCTTCATGTTATGTTATTAGCATCAGACAACTAATTTTTCTGTCTCGTTTTACAAGTGGTTAAAAAAGCGTATGTAATAGTTCTTTGGTTTGGGGGTTTGTTCACCTCCCCCCAGGGAAGAGAGCATAAATTACACTGGATTTCTTCTCATTAGCCAAGACCACTATTCAGTTAAAGTCAGCAATGTTTCATTCCTCTGTGGTCCTGGGCCTACTCACAAAAGACCCATTGGTATGCCATATGCCGTGCCTGCAATGTGCACTGTATGGCCAACAGCTCTTTCAACAACCTTTTCTTGTCTGTGCTAAGAAACATGGGGGATAATGGAAGGACTTGGGACGTTAAAAAAGGATGCTGCGGTAGTGCAAAATGCTTAGTCTTTTGTGTGGGCAGTAACAAATCACCTTACTTTTTCTCTCACTGCTGCACTAGACATGCCTTTCTAGTGCTTTACTGAAGATCTGAATGCCCAGCTCTAGAAGAAGTATTCTTTTAACACTTCAGTGCTGTGACCTCTTAACTCTGAGGTCAGAGCAAGCCTTATTTGTTTTGAAGCTTAACATAATTAAGTAGAAAGAAAAGAAAAAGGATTAAATAAGAGAGACTATCGCAATAGGAACTCCCAGTGGGAGAGACAACTACTTTTTATACCAAGAGAGAGAGGATTTTGTCTGGAGGAGAGACAAATAGTCTGCGTGTCCTTTAAATGTCTCCAAAGGATGAAAAAAGAACACAGAGGAATAGAAGAAAAATAGATATATTCAGAATTATAGAAACAAACAGCGCTGCTATAGTTCGATAAGTTCTTTAAAAGCTGGAAGCTCAAAGCTCTCTGACGTGGGGCAATCCCACAGGGTAAAAGGTAGACTAAGTGATCCAAATGTGAGCCTATCTTACTTTGAGCTACAGATCTGCAAACAGCTTTTGAATTTGACAGTTTCTGTTTTCACTTTTTTTTTCCCCCCACTCATATATGGGTGCTGCCTGAGGTCTTGAGTGCACTCACTCCAACTTTCACCTAGTTAGCACTTCATGTTACTATTCTCCTGGGGTAGGAAAACCAAAATGGGAAAAGGGCTTTGCTCTCTGCACATGCATATCTCTGACATGTAACCATACATTTTGAATGTCAGACGTATTACCAGAACACCTAGCACTACAAATGTTGCATGGTAAATGCACACAGATCCAACTGCATGTCTTTATATTTGTGAACATAGCCAGAGTATGAAATACACTACTGTTGTCAACCCATGCAGCTGGGGAGGAGGAACTATCTCCAGCTTCCACTGGGTCCTGCCCACCACTAATCTCTCCCAGTGTATAATGGGGTGCCAAAGCTATCATGGTACAAGGTCGTTTCTGTGTGGCTCCAGGAGAAACAGCCTTCTCTCTTCAAGCACAGTCCCTACCCCAGAAAATATACCAGGCTGCTGCCAGAACGGGCATTTGCTGTTTGCTGCTTGTTTCTCCCTGCCCCAAGAATGGCATTATATTCGTGTTACAGCATGCATTCAGGAACAGAAGATGGAAGCGCATAAAGTGTAGTAAAGAGATTTCAACACCAAAGTAATTTGTGGATCCTGACAAACACAAACAAATCATAGTAGCATATCCCATTCAGTTGGGCCTATGATGATATGTGGCAAAGTGCTGTGCAGCAAATACATCAAGGAAAAATTTCAAACTGGAAAATACAGGACTCTTGGTGATCAGTGCCCAGCTTACATCATGACCATCCCGCCAGTAAGAGTTGAAAACAGGATAGCTGGAGGCATCTGGAATCTGGAAACCGCCTATTCCCATGATTGCATTACTGCACTAGTTAGGATTGGAGACAGAAAAAAAACGCTATTGCAATTCAGGATGTGTTAAAGCCTAAATGGGGAGTAGTTGGCCCAAGCTAAAAATGGATACTGGATGCAAAGGAAGTCATAAGGGTGTGGACAAGACACATATCCCTCTCCTCCCCACAGCCAAAATCTCCCATTTTTTAAAAATAGAAAGTGTTTCAGAATTATCCTTATTATCCCTCAGACTTTTGGTGATGAAGTGTCTTTAACAATCCACGCCTATGCAGATGTTCAGAGGGGGTGCAGAATGCCTGTGTTACCCAGCTGTTCAGTAGTAGTTGCCGTGCAGAGGGGTGGTACAAGGGCTGAGCTGAGGCAGATCACTAGATACTTTGCAGTCTTGCCTGACCTAATGACCTGGCCCATGAATTCAGTCATCATGACCTTCATCATCAACAAAGGGCCTTCAATTCCTATCAGAGAAACTGTGGAGTATGTGCATTTGATGCTGACAGAAAAGGGAGAGGCTTTCTCTAGCATTCTGGCTATTGTCATCTAGTTAAGATCTTGTTGTCTTGCACAGCTCAGGTGAGAGCAAAGGATGGAAACAGAGAGCTGGGAGAGCCACGATCACAAAAACAGCTGAAACCTGTTCTCATGCAAAAAGACAGAAGTCATGAGGGATACCTTCAGAAGGCTACTCTGTAAAACCTCCAGGTGCTATAGTAATCTCTTTGAAAGCAAAAGACCTTCACTGAATGTCTCTTTTAATCACAGCCTCTGACTTTTCCACTTCCCCTTCAGTTCTACCTGCTCTCCAAACAGATTTCATGGATCTCACAGAACTCACACATTTCCAGTCTTCCAGGCACGCTGGTGCCACCGTATCTGATGGATGCAGAAAAAGTATTAATCTTTAGGGAAAAAACTGAGGAGCACAGACTTCAGTTATGAGCTCAACCACTGACCAGCTCAGTGCAACAGTAACACAGCTGCAACAGTTCAATGACACATAGCCTTCCAAAAACAGTGTGAAAGCAAGCCAGCTGACCAATTGTCAAAGTCCTAAGGGCAGGGTCTTCAAAGGGAGCAGATGCAGATTCTCCAATGGGAGTAGTGTGTTAGCCAGGCACAGAAAGTGTGAGTTTGTTGAAGGGCAGGATGAGAAAGGAAGGCAGATGACATTTAGTCATACTTGTTCCATCCCACAGGACATCTTTGCCCCCCTCAGTTTCTCCACAAATTGTCCACAAATGTCCAGTGACTCCCACTAATGCCTTTCTGTGGCTTGCTCCTCTGCTTCTACATTGTACTTATTTACCTGCTAACTCCCACCTTGCAAGTACTCATTTACCTGTTGCCTTCAATGAAACATCTTTGCCTTTCATTTCAGTTGTCCCATACCTCCAGCATGGTCATTTTGTCAGCTACAATACAACTGTGTCCTTCATTGCCTGACATCACCCATGAGCACCAAAAGTCTTAAGATTAAAAAAAAAAAAAAAGCAACAGAAGTACTTCTAGTTCCCTCTCTAACAAGTATGACATAAGCTACCATTTTTACATTAATGACTGTATTACTCACCCCCCTTCATCATTATTTTTGAGTCATCATTCATAGCTCAACATTTTTAAAAGTTCTTTCTAGATTTTTGACTGGGGAGATGCCTGTTTTTTGAGGCAAGAAGCCTCAGCCACTGCTCTACGACAGAGTCACTTTAAGTCTGAGAAGACTAGGGGACACAGGAGGAAAAATGACCTCGCTCTTCCCTATCTATATATTCCTATGTACGGTGTATGCCGGTGGTCCTGGAATGCCACACTGGGAGGGTGAAAAAAGGTCAACAAAATCTTCCTCTTCTACTAATGATAGCCAGACTTTTCTCTGAGTAGCTGGAGAAGAGATTCTGGACACTGGGACATGTAGAATCTTTCCTTTGTTTCCCAGTGACTTCTACTACAGTTGTATCCCTCCTTATCTTAAGGAAGCATCCTATCTCCTTAGCCTATCCTCTTTGCTATTTAACAGAGTAGCTGAGCCAACACTGGGAAAGGCATGTCTTACTCCATCAAAAGCCAATCTAAGATCTGAGTCTACTTGCAAAGAGTCTACTTTACAAAGAAGGCTGTGACCTGGCACACAGAAATGGGGAAGTTGGAATACTTCCAAAAGTTGCTTTAGGGGAGTAGTGGAGAAGACAATGCTATGGAGAAACTACTACACATGACAATGTCTGCAGGAGGGGTAAAACTGAGAGGGAAGATGACTGAGAAGAACAGAGCTGTGAGACTGGAGCATAATTACATGTAGTGTCTGTGTATATAGACACAATAAAAGCAAAGATTGGACACTGAAGAATGACACTTAACGTAAAGGGACAGTAAAGGGCTACTTGGCAATAGCAGAGAAAGGGCTAGAAAAGGACAGAGACATATCAGTTATCACCTGTGCTATTGTAGCTAGTGAACAGTAAAACTGCCAATGTCTAAAACCAGATTGTGTCTGGCATTTCTCCCATTAGTCCTATATTTAACACCATAAACTTGATTAAAATGGAGGATAAAACATGCAAGACATACTAAAACGCAGGAGTTATCTCCAGTTTTTAAAAGAGGGTAGTAAAAGGGAGGATGAATATGTGGCTGTTACCCAGTGTGCCCCAGAGATGCAGACATTAGCGAGGACTTGGGCAGTTTCACTGTGCTTGCCCAGCCTTTCTGGGTGACTTCTTGCAATTTGCTTCTCATCTCCCTGCTTCAGTTTCTCCATGAAAAGATTCTCGTTTTCCCAAATGCTTTTGGATTTACTACTGTAAAGCACTGTATGAGATCTAGTTATGAACCAGGAATTGCCCATAAAATAAAAACATCCAGACAACAACTTAAGCCTAAGCAGACTCTTCCAAAAATCTTTTCTTTGTGGGTAGAAAAGAAGCAAAAGATGTAAAGAAAAGGTATTGACAAAAGTCTCTGACAAAAAAAAAAAAAAGAAAGAAAAGAAAAAGAAAAAAAACAAACCCTAAGGTAATGCAATGTTTACCTGTTATTTCTTGTAGTTTTTCAAAATGTAGTTTGTGACATTTAGATCTCTAAAAAGAAAAAAAAAAACAAGATGTAACAAGAGGTGCTCCCCAGCAGAACCACTACTCTTGTGCTGTCAGCGGTGACTCAATGTGCCATTGCTCACACTCTCACCCTGCTTGTCCAAGCTGTGCAAAGCCTCTGAGAACTGTACACCTGGCACTGCACAGCTGCCCAAAGCCTCAGCTCTGCAGGGGCCAATCTGTTAGGTTTAGGTTTAGGCTGAGGTTTAGGTGAAGCTGTGCTGAATAGAAGCTTCCTACATCTATTCACGATCAGCTCAGGAGCCTACTTCTCATGCATGCAACACTTCAACACACTTTTCTTTCTAAAGCCTAAAGAAATATCCTTTTAAAGGGTTCTTAAAGGCCTTTTAAAATTCTACACACAGACCCACCAACTGCTGAGTCTCCATAACCTGAAGAATTTTATGCACAGCACTGCAGTTTTAAACCAAGTCCACTAAAGCAGGCCATGAAACTGCAATGCATGTAAATGACTACTAATGGCCCTCTTGAAGTTATGTGTGGAGAATAAAGGTTTATATTTAGCACTTCACTTCCTAGTCTTCAGAGTTGAATTTAATTCACTTCAGCACTCTCAAAGGCAAAAAGGCAAAACTGCCCATTAACGAAGTTCAGGTAGGCATCAAAATGCCTTTACCCGTAGCATCTTTTATTCAAAACCGAGTTTCCCAGAGCAAATTCCTCAGTAAATGCTTCTGAAGGTATCAACTTTGTAAGCACTCTCTCTTCCAAACAGAATAAAGCAGCTTTAAGGCAATCACACGGAGGATTTCTGATGGCTGCATATCAACCTAAGGAGTCCAATACTGCCGAGTGGCTCGTGTTTTTTTTCACAACGACCCAAGAGAGCCGGCGGCCTCCGGATTTCTTGGCATGTGGCTCCCGGGAGTGCTGCGCCTGCCTCGGGCTCCACCAGCCGCTGCGGCCAGGGCCGCAGGGAAAGG
>VXAA01006626.1:250845-273900 GCA_013399115.1 Anseranas semipalmata
TGGCCCGCTGCCGCCGCGGGGCTGAGCCGGGCAGGGCCGGGCAGGGCCGGGCGAGGGGGCGGCGGGTGATGCCCGGGGGCCGCTGCAGCCGGCGGAGGAAAGGGGCGGCCGAGGCCCGCTCCCGGGTGGTGCCCGAGGAGCCTGGCGTGCGGCGGGGACGGGCGTGCTCGCCATGATCCGCGGCGCGAAACCGTGACAGCCGCGTGTTCCTCGCCGTTAAGTTTTGCGGAGGAGCTGGGGAGACCCTAGGGGGAAGGGGCTGTCGCACCAGCTAGGTGAGAGATCCTGCTGAATGTACGAGGTGGGGAGGCGTGCACAGGTACCATTTATTTCCCTGGTGGTATCTTCTCTTACCTGCCCTGAACCGCCCGGCGGCTCCGGAGGTGGTGGGGAAGCCCTCTGAAGGCACCCAGTGGGAGTGAACTTCCATCTCTTCCCGGTTACTGAAACCAGCACTCCTCGCAGGCTTCGAACATCCCACCCTCTGTCTGGCTTTGCAGGGCACCCCCTTGCCTTCCCCCCAGGCTGAGACCCCGCCGTGCCGAGGTTGGACCCAGTCAGCTGGGTTGGGTTGGACCCATCAGCCCCTGCCCTGCCGCAGGGAGAAGGGCCCGGGGAGGGCGGCTCACAAGCCCCAGCAAAGTGCTTGGGGACTTCGGAAGCAGTTCGGCTTCTGTGGCTAGTCTAAATGCTGGGTCTGTGCCTTTTCTGTTGGCTGAGAGTATGGAAAAACCTGTTTCCCAGATAGTGTGACTGAGTAAACAGCATCTACCTAACTACCTAAATGCAAGGAGAAGTGCTTGGATTAGTTCTGTTTCTAACCATGGAGTTACCTTCATGCCTTGGTAAACTACGGTAAAAGAAGAACAGCTGTCTTCTGAAAGAATTGAAAGAATCTGTTGGTGTGATGTTACTTGAACAGATCATACCTGATAGCCAGTAATAAATTGTTTTGTTTGTGCTCTATGAAAAAAACATAAACAACCTAAAAGTAAGTTTAAACTGAATTTCTTGAGCTGGATAAAGGTTGCTTATCATATTGTGAGCAAACTGTATTTTACCATGGGTTAGTAACATCTGCTACGTTCTTCATCAGTTCTGTTTATAGTCCAACGATCAGTAGTCTACATTTGTTACCTGTGTTTTGTATCTATGCTTTCTAGGTGTCATCTCTTGCATATGTTAGGTTGATGGTTGGACTTGAAGGTCTTTTCCAACCTAGATGATTCTGTGATTCTTTGTTTTTATTGAACACGTTCTCCATCTTTAGGTAACTCAACAGCTTCACAATGTGCGGTATCTGGGCCCTGTTTGGAAGTGATGAATGCCTTTCTGTCCAGTGTCTAAGTGCCATGAAGATTGCACACAGAGGTCCTGATGCATTTCGCTTCGAGAACGTCAATGGATTCACCAACTGTTGTTTTGGTTTCCATCGCCTTGCAGTTGTTGATCAGCTATATGGCATGCAGCCTATTCGGGTGAAGAAGTTCCCGTATCTGTGGCTGTGTTACAATGGAGAAATCTATAATTTCAAACAGGTAAGTGTTGTAGGGCTCATACAATATTTTCTTTTTTATTTCAAAACAGGTAGATATTCAGAAATTATTTAAAACATGGTGGACTAAAATATCAGAAAAAAAAAGCTATCAGATGACTTGTATTTAAAAGGAAGCAAAAGGATAAGCTGTGGATCTGTGGTGACTTAGATTGCAACAAAGAGTCTTTGATACTGAAAAATCCCTTTTTTGTTGACAAGAAGGGAAATAACTTTTTATCTTCAGGTTTGAACAATTTAAAACAAAGATTCATTCTTCATTAATCCCTCTTTGGGAGGGAAATTCCAAGTCCCTATATCACCCTCCTTCCTCTTCATAATGCAAATGCTTTTAGACTGTTCTGCTCCTCGATAATTTTGGGTCTTTCTCCAAGCTGTCAGGTGTTTCATTTTCACTTCTGCATATCAATCTAGATGGGGCATGTCACTTATTAATATAAGCAGGCATGCTTATGTGTTTATGTAACAACAACAAGCACTAGGGAGATCTTTCCAGTAAGTCTCCAAAGTTTTTAGGTATCTACAGCTTAAGGTAGATGCTTTGTGGGGTTTTTCGAGAGCTACCTAAGCAAGTCCCTAGGGCAGAAAACAAGCAGCAGCTCTGTCCTGTGTCTGAATGTCCCTGCTAGGTGTGATACTGCTGCTGAGCATTGTCTGTGTGCCTCTGTGCCAGTGCTGAGATGTTCACGCTGCCTGTGTGGACACACAGGCAGGGGAAGTGATTCAGATCATCCGAATTTAGCGTATAAAGCGGCTTACAATTTTTGACTGATTCTGAATCATGCTGAAACTAAATGCATAAAATGCATCATAAATTGAGCATGGTAGTATCAGAAATGTGTGAACAATCTGAGGTGTCTTAGTAGTTCTAGCACAATGCATTTTTGAAGTCAGGCTACTGTCAATGATGTCATTGGGAATTTGACTGAATAGGAAGGAGATTATTATTATTGTTTAATCTTTCAAGTATCTGGCTCTACAATTACCTCAAAGGAGGTTGTACCAGGGTGGAGGTTGGTCTCTTCTCCCAAGCAACAAGTGATAGGTCGAGAGGAAATGCCCTCAAGTTGCACCAGGGGAGGTTTAGGTTGGATATTAGGAAAAATTTCTTCACTGAAAGGGTTCTGAAGCACTGGAACAGGCTGCCCAGGGAAGTGGTTGAGTCACCATAGAATCATAGAATATCCTGAGTTGGAAGGGACCCACAAGGATCATTGAGTGCAGCTCCTGGGTCCACACAGGACCACTCCTGGAGGTGTTCAAAAGACGTGTATATGTGGTGCTTAGGGACGTGGTTTGGTGGTAGACTTGGCAGTGCTAGGTTAACAGTTGGACTTGATGATCTTGGAAGTCTTTTCCAACCTAAGTGATTCTTTGTACAGCAGGGCAAAGTGTATGTGAAATGTATTGTATCAGCAGACTGTAATATTCGCTGTGCTTTGCACTATTTTTTTCTGCTGCTGAAAGGGGTAAGAATTACTCCCAGTCATGTTACATATAGAAACCTAAGGGGAATTTAGTTATGTAAAACTTGCATTACCATCAGTAGGAATTTGTTCAGTTGTTTTCACTGCCTTGCTTAGGTGCCATCTTTCTTGATAAAGAATTTTTTCTTTCAGGCTTTCAGCTGCAAATAGATGGCCAAAACCTACCTAGGAAAGAATCATTGGTGAAACAGCCATCTTGTTTAGGGCAAAGACTTAGTTATTTTAATATTGAATCAATTTGAGCCAAGACTGTGTCCCAGGAATAACAACTAAAACCAAAGAACATAAGTTAAAATGAAAAAGCATTGGTTATGTTGGGTTTCTTCGTTTTTTTTTTTTGGTTTTTTTTTTAGCGTTTTATTGAACCCACCCCCCCATCTTCACCCCTTGTGTCTGGATGATATTGAAGGGCCTTTAAACGTAGCACCACAAGAACACGAAGTATAGTTGGTCTGACTTAGTCTGACAGCTAATTTCCTCCTCCTCCACTCCATCTGCACAGACAGAGTGAAGAGGTTCGTTTGAAGAATGGAGGAGGATTAGGCAAAAGGAAATACTCTGTGCATAAAAAACACACTGAAGAATTGCAGTAATCACACAAGTAAAACATAGTTTGTTTCTGAGGTACTTTACTCTGCAGAGACAGTACCTGTGCGAATGTGTTGGGGGCCAGAGAGTCTGAAGTAAATGTCGCTATCTCTATTATCTGACAAGAAAGTGGCACTGAGAGATTTGAGACTACAAGAAATGCAGTTGTCTTTTGTTTCTGGTCCTATTTTGAGTTGGATTTTTAGAACCAGTGACTGCCTCCTTCTGCCATTTGTCTGTGGGAGATGGGGAGGCTAAACCAGGGTCGTGTGTGTGCAGTTTTACATCCCCAAATAGAAATGCTTCTCTGAAAACTTACCATAATGCACGCTGCTAAAGACTACAGAGTCAATCTACATTGGCTGTGAGATGATCCTGGATAGCTTTTTGAGCACAAAAGTATAATTTCCTTCTCTGGCAGAAATGTTTATGTAACTTTGAACTGTATTTTACAAAAATACTTAGTCTTCTTAAAAATTACATTAGTGTTGTTTTTTTCCAGTTAATAAGCAGCGTTTGCAAATGCTTATTTGTGTGTTTCTTTTTACCTTTTCTTAGTTGCAGAAGCAGTTTGGATTTGAATATCAAACGTTAGTGGATGGTGAGGTTATCCTTCATCTTTACAACAGAGGAGGAATAGAACAAACGGCATCCATGCTGGATGGTGTATTTGCTTTCATCCTTCTGGACACAGCAAACAGAAAAGTGTTTCTGGCAAGAGATACCTATGGAGTCAGACCACTGTTTAAGGTGCTGACTGATGATGGATTTTTGGGTGTCTGTTCTGAGGCAAAAGGTAAAAACAGTTGTGTTTAGTGCCTAAATAATCTTAGGTATTGTTATTGGAGACAAACTTCTTTGTCAGGCTCTCCTAAGTGTGAAGAGAAAGTGAACTGTAAGTTCAGCGATGATCTTCAAAGGTCCCTTCCAACCCAAACCATTCCACGATTCTATGATTCAGTAATAAATGAACTATATTTACTAACATAAAACCTATGCATCAATAAAACAAAAAGCCACAGAAACTAACCTTTGAAGATGTTTAATTATCCTTAATATCCCTAAAATAACTTGCTTATTTAATTTTACAGTTCTTTTTGTTCTGATATTATAGCAGTATGGAGCCCAAGATGTCTTAAGTTACCCCAGAGTTGAATGTAGTCTATAGAATTAAGCTAGATTTATGCTACAGTAAATAATACTAGAATTTATTCCTGGTATTCTGTGGTGAACTGGGAAATAATGCCACAAGAACTGCTAATCTATAAAAGGTAAGAATTTTAAAACCCTGCAGAAATTTCCTGCAGCATTGGATAATTTTTTATTGACACTTATTTTTTTGTATGCTTTTTCCCTTTGAGATGACACTTCCACTGTTCTTTCTTCTTTTTTTTTCTTTTTTTTTTTTTTACATAATTCTCTCTAGTCTCAATACTTGCATAAACAAATCTAAAAAATGCCAAAAGGGAATTTCTTGCCTGAGATGCACTCTGACTAAAATGGACTTTCATGATTGTTGTATATCAATTTTATTATCAGACTCTGAAGTAGGTTGACTCCTCTGATAGCGCTAAGTGGTACCACAGCTTTATTGTCTCTGGTTCTTGGGAAGTAAGGGAAGTGAATATTTGAGGAACTGTATCCTGTAACACTTACAGTGGATTGCCAGTCCCTCTCTAACAGTAATTTAGGAACATTTTTTGTGGAATTCCTGAAGTGGTGTCCAGGTGACCAGCATGTGAAAAACATTCTCTTTCACAAGAGGAATGGAACTGAGTTTTGGCCACAAGTTGTTGTCTTGGCTTTCATTAGCAACAGTGTAGATTAGTCTGATGAGTTATGAAATCAGTAAATCAATGTCATTTAAGCAATCACTTCAGCGATACAGACTTATTACAACCCCCTTATTAGCTTGACTACACTTAATTTTAAACATAAAATCAGTTATTAACTGTCTGTTGAATTCTCTTAAGCATCTTAGATCTTGACCTGGGCATCAGTCATGTAGTCAGTCAGAGAAATGATCTTCTAAATGCTCACAGGAATGAAGTGCTACTTACCAATTAGGAAAATCTGGCTTCCTTTCTATGCTGCCTGCCTCAGCTGGAAGTGGCTCAGATCATAGAATCATAGAATATGTTGCGTTGGAAGGGACCCACAAGGATCATCGAGTCCAACTCCTAGCTCCACACAGGTCTACCCAAAAATCAGAATTCAGACCATGTGTCTGAGGGCATTGTCCAAACGCTTCTTAAACTCCGACAGGCTTGGTGCCGTGACTGCGTCCCTGGGGAGCCTGTTCCAGTGCCCGACCACCCTCTCGGTGAAGAACCTTTTCCTAACGTCCAGCCTGAACCTCCCCTGTCACAGCTCCATGCCATTCCGTTGGGTCCTGTCGCTGCCACCAGAGAGAAGAGATCGACGCCTGCCCCTCTGCTCCCCTCATGAGGAAGCTGTAGGCTGCCATGAGGCCTCCCCTCAGCCTCCTCTTTTCCAGGCTGAACAAACCAAGCGAACAGTCTCTAAATGCTACAGGAGATGAAATTTCAGGCCTCTACCCGTCATAACTGTTTCTTTCCTCTGGTTGCAGCAGTAGCTTATCATCCGATTCTGGATTGTATACATCTTACTGTGCTGCATGTAGGGGCCTGACAATTTATTCTGGTCTCTAAGTACCTGAAAGTGAAGTGTTATGTTACCTGTACTGTCACTTACACTGACATTGCTCTCTCCAGCTATGCTGCAACTGAGGAACCCAAAGGCACTGCATTTTTTCCCCTACCTTTGCATAAATCAGGGCAGACTCAGACTCGGAATGATATTTTTATACCAAATTTAGGATCCGGAGAAAATATTTGTATACAATTTTAATACATGGGCTGTTGAGTGAGGTATACCTTAACAATCTAGGCCAATCGAGGTTAAAAACTGACTCTTTTTTTTTTTTTTTTCCTGTTTTACCTATAGGACTTATCAACTTAAAGCATTCAGCATCCTTATTTCCTAAAGTGGAACCATTTCTTCCGGGTCATTATGAAGTGCTGGATTTGAAGCCCTCTGGCAAGGTTGCATCAGTGGAATTAGTAAAGTTCCATAGCTATAAAGATGAACCACTCCATGCTGCTTTTGATACAGTGGAAAATCTGCCTTCAGGTTGTACAGCAAAGCATTTGCTATTAATTCTGATTATGATTTTTTTCTACACTTTTTAATCTTTGAATATGAAACTTGCATTGCTTGGTTTTAAAAAGTGCCATTTGAAAAAACAGAAAGAACCTTTATAAAATAGGAACTTGAGAATCGTTTTTGTAGGTAGTTACATACAAAGATATATGAAGTCGCATGCCCTTATTATAAATGAAATTCAGACAAATATCTTTTTTTTTCCTAATCACATAATGCAGCCAAGTTTAAGTAACACTGTTGTGTTTGTGTGTTTTTTATTGTTGTTGTGGTGGTGGTTTTTTTTCCTGGACAGGCTTTGATCTTGAAACAGTGAAAAGTAACATCCGTATTCTGTTTGAAAATGCTGTTAGAAAACGTTTGATGGCTCACAGAAGGATCGGTTGTCTTTTGTCAGGTAAGTAGCAAGAATTGCAGTGATTCTATGTCTTCTCTCTCTTCCACACATCATCCACCAGTTAGAAGAAAGTAAACTGACTGTTCTGCTGTGGTGTACCTGAAGTGATCTGAGTCTTCATTTGCTTTCTTAGTTACAGAGAACTTGGTGGTTTGTGATAAAAGTTTTCCAGTTTACAGATATTTTGAAAGTCTTATGCTTTTAAAGTTTACTCTAGGCTGGGATGTTTTCTTGTCGAGACACTGACTACCAAAGATAGTAGTCTTATTGAAAAATCACCAATTATACTCTTAAACGCATAAGATTTATGCTTAGGTTGATGTCTAAAGTAAAATGTAATTATTAAGTTCACTTTGCACTGAATGAACTTAGAGAAAGGCATATTTCAGATAGAACTTCAGTTCCTCCTGCTTGCCTATCACCTTCTTTGCTTTAGCTTCTATCCCACACTGCCTTTGATTTACCAAATTACAGGGGAGCATCTGGACCAAAATTATTTAGTACACTCTTTTACAGGTGAGGTAATAGCTTGTGGTTACAAGAAGTTGCTCTCTGTCTTAGCTGATCAATTTTGTGATTTGGTGGTTCAGACTTACAGAGGTAAGGCTTTGCAGCCGTGGGACTGACATCTTACTGACGGCGTTTTTGTAGCACTTTGTACTTGTGGTTAGAGTTCTTATATACTATTCATTCATGCACTGAACATCAATAATTACACTCATTTATCATGTACCCTACTAAGCGTGCATCTGAATGAGAGAGACCTGACTAGGAGATACTGGTGGAGCATTTCCTTACTGTGGCATCATAAAAAGTAGGAGGGAGGTAAATGAAGCACAGAAACACGCAGAGCTGAAACATCCCAGCATCGGTAAAAAAAACAGTTTCAAAACCAAATTTCAGATATCAAGTTAGAGGACAGTCAGCTCCTCAGATCCACATGCACACTGTGTATTGGTGGTAAAACTAATGTCCTGTGCTGGTATAATATCAGAGTATTTCCATGCTTCACAATTTTGAGTATGCATGGAGCATCACAGTTAGAGAGATGCTTGCACTTCCAATCACAAAGGGAGTTCCTCGACTTCACAGTGGAAACTCAGGTGTTCATTTCCCTGATTTTCAAGTCCCAAGCACTCGGTTTGATTTCTATGCTCTCCCTATTCTCAGACTTTGCATGTCTTTTTCTAGAGAAGAAGATTTTTGTCAGGGAAGCATTGCCACAAAGGGGATCAGGGTGGGAACAGAAGCTAGTGCACTCAGCTGAAAAAACACGTGCAGAGTGTAGGAAACAGCGAAGAGGATTTTGCCTTCTGCTTGTTAGAACTGTGGGAGAAGAGGTACTGTGCTTTGATCAGTACTTCAGAGGGGGAACAACAAGTAGAAGTGGTCAAGGAGTAGTAGAACTAGCTATTCAGAATAAAACGGAGGACTCTTATGGTACATCTGGGCACCTTGTGTGCCTCTTGGTGTTTTACTGTTCGCTTGTTTTCCAAACTGTTCCAATCCTTCTCCTATTCTCCTATGGGAAAGAAGATAAGGAAAAAGAAAAAAGAGCATCGCTAGTGAACCTTTTCACTTAAAGGTGATTTCAAAGCTTAATTTCACTGAAAATGTTAAACATGCTTTTGAAAAATGATTGGGGAAGAGTGGAATCCTTTCACTAAATGTTCTGTTGTAGGTCAAGCAAATATTTTTACTTGACTTTTACTTAATTCTGTTTGATTCAAACAGCAAATCAAAAACATTCTACATAGTTTTGTTAGTAGAGTATCAAATGTGTAGGTAAGAAGAGGATGGAGGGCAGTTTTGGAATGAAGAGTAAACCCAATCATAGCAGAGTTGAGAGGGGACATCTTCTCTAGTGATACAATGACTTCAGAATACTTTGTATCTTGAAGCAGGATTTCCACTGATGCTTTTGACATTAAAAGTACCAGTGACTTACTGAAGATGTTCCAGTAAAGTTGTATGATTATCTTGTTAAGCAAAGGTAAACTTTTACAAGAACTACCTTAGATTCATGTTGCTTAAAAATGAAACCTGCTCATGAGATTCCATTATCTAGAGCTGGTGCACTTAAAGGGAAACAAAAAACAGTCAAACCCCTAACCAAATAATTTGGGTTGTCAGGTTTTTTTTTTTTTTTTTTTTTTTTTTTTAAAGGGGGCTTAGATTCCAGCTTGGTTGCAGCCATTCTTCTGAAACTGATGAAAGAAATGAACATCAAGTATCCATTGCAAACCTTTGCAATTGGAATGGAAAACAGTCCTGATTTACTGGCCGCCAGAAAGGTATAGTAAATGTTGCTTCCAGGTTGTTCTCAGCTGCTGAATGTTAAATAATGTGTATTGATGGTGCTAACCTCATGATATGGAATTGATTGTAATACTGATTATTATTCATTTATTGCTATGATGTAAATCAGTTTGCAGTAAATCGTTTAGTATGACATTTGCTGCTTAGTTAAATATTACGAAAGAGAGAACTTGAGCCTTAGCTGTTTTCTCTTCCTTTTTGAAGACTTTTTTTTTGTGACTGACTGTTGCAGTGTTACCAACAGGACAGTCCTTCAGAATTGTCTCAATCCTGCTTCTGGGTTTTATGGTCAATCGCCATGCTATTGTTCCTATGCTGTGACATTTGTATATATGTTAAATATTGCAAGTTAATTGTCAGTTTATTGAATTAAGAGCCTTGTACAAACTGTTGGGTATCTGAGGTACCCTTTGGGTATTCAGGCTGTAAGGCTTTTGAGCTGCTTTTTGTCTCGAGAGGAAATTCCAGAGTGTTTAGATCCTCTGCAGATTCTGTTAGGCCTTGGGGAAGCAGCTTGTACTCATGACTGAACGCTGTGTAATTAGGGAGACTCTGTTCCCTTTGGTGAAGGTACCACTGCAAGTCATTATGGTTGCTACAGTGTCACCTTTTCTTGGCCTCATGTCAGAAGGGAGCTGATGCTTCCAATGGGTATATAAAATGGGTGTGTAAAACATACAATGTGTGTTTAAAGAAATGTTTTAATTGAAAAGCAATACATTATTGAAACCTTTTACAAACAGGTGGCAGCACATATAGGCAGTGAACATCATGAAGTAATATTTAATTCTGAAGAGGGAATACAAGCAATAGAGGAGGTTATCTTCTCCTTGGAAACCTACGACATAACAACAGTAAGAGCTTCAATTGGTAAGATTTTTAATAGCAATATTTGCTTTATATTGCCTGAATAAAATTTGATGCAAAACCATGGAGTCATCTACTAGATCCTTTAGCTGTTGTAGAAATTGGGAACTGAAACTCCCGAGCTCTGCTCCCCAGTCTTGTCTGTGACATCACATTGAGGCAAAACCAGTTATTAGTTTCAAAGTCAATGACTGTGTAAACATTGTCAAAAGCTATTTGTGAAGCTTTGGGATGAAAAAGAAACATGATATAAAAAAAGAAATGTTAAATCTAAAGGTCTAGGTTTTCTATTCTGAGAAATATGAACCTTGGAGGAAGGGGGGAAATTTACAAGTTATCTGAGGCATAACCTGTATTTGAGGCTCAGTGTCTGAGGCACTGAATAGCAAAACAGTTATGGTCATCCCATTTCTTGCATAATTTTAATATTAAAGTGAAGTATTTCTTGTCACCCTCCAGTAATACATGTACACTTAAGTCAGATAGACTTCTTCTAATGTATGTTTGATTCTGAGAAATGACAGAAGTCACTAGCAGGTCCTTAAAAAGGGTTGCCAACACGATAAGAATGAAAAACCCTAATCTAATGTGGCCTTCTGTGTAATGCCAGCTATGGCATTTTACTCTTGTGTCAGCCTAAAGCATTGTAAACAAGCTAATACGCTAAATAGGCAAGACAGTTTTGAAAACCTGGGTCCCTGAATGACAATTGACATGAAGCTAGGATTTTGGTACATGAAATACTGAAAATGTTTCTTTAAAAAGGAAGTCAACTTTTCATCTGCCATCCTTCTTTCTTTGTGATTGTTGCTTAGTATGAAATATTGCGAAGTAAGTCCTTCTCAATAGGTCTGTAATACTGCTTTTATGAAAGTGTATTGTTTAGAAAGATGTAATGAGGGGAAGACATAATTCTGGTTAATAAACACTTCTTTAAAAAAAAAAAAAAGGAAAAAATGGCCTCGTCAATTCAATCCACTGTGGCAGAGAGTTAAGCAGCAACTTTTGCTGGTATTTTTGTTCTCCAAAGCTAGAAGGTTTGTTCAGAACTGTGCTGGGATTAAACTTGTGCTTAATTTCTAATTGAGACAGAAGAACTCTGGTATGTATTCCTACGGGAATCCTCCAGCATTCCCAGGATTACGAACATACACACACACACAATATCTTTCTGATATTTTGAGGGCTAAGTGTAAGTACACAGTTTAGACGTATTTGCAGCATTTAGTTTGTGTGGCTAGTGATGGCTTTGAATAACAATGAGATGATATGTTACTGTATTGCAGTTGTTTGTTACAGAAGTAAGTAT
The DNA here is from genome assembly GCA_013399115.1 of Anseranas semipalmata. Taxonomy (NCBI): domain Eukaryota; kingdom Metazoa; phylum Chordata; class Aves; order Anseriformes; family Anseranatidae; genus Anseranas; species Anseranas semipalmata. The sequence continues at coordinate 262,551 of VXAA01006626.1, forward strand.
TGCAGGAGAGAAACTTCCAAAATGCTAAATTAAAACTGTACTAACTGTATATAACATACATATAGCTGTATTTTAATAACTTTGTACTTCCTTTAAGGTATGTATCTTGTCTCCAAATATATACGCAAGAAAACAGACAGTGTGGTCATTTTTTCAGGAGAAGGATCAGATGAGCTAACACAAGGATATATATATTTCCATAAGGTAAATATATTTTCTTTACAGCAGGCCCTGGAACTTCTTGTTCTCCCCTTCAATGGAAATCCTCTACTGAGATTTCAAGGTGTGAAGCTTGAGGGTTGTTACAGCTGTATATTTGCTGAGACTTTCTCCTGAGGCAGCATAAAATCAAAGGGATTTGATTTAATCGCTTGAAAAATAATTTTTTTAAACTTCAAACTTGCTGAGAATGTTATTTCTTCTGTGTATTCTTTGCTAGTTCTGAGATGATGTGGATCCTGCTTAAGCTCCTGAAAACCTGAAAATGAAGATAATCAAAATTATTACCTCTATATAGACAAAATGATTTATTTGCAAAGGCATGTAAAGAACTTATACCTTGTATTGTACTTGAAGAGAGATTATTTATTTAGATGAGTAGATAGCAGGGAATCCTAGTGTGCAAGTTGCATATATTTTTGCAAGCTGTCAAGGACTTGCTTGGCATGCTTAAATTTGTCACTAAGATGCATCACAGGTCTGCGTGCGGTGATCACTGCAACTCAAATGAAGGACAGCAAGTAATGGTTCCCTCACTGCAGCTGTATTAGATCTGTGTGCTACATACATGTGTCTGGTTACAGGCACCGTCTCCAGAAGAAGCTGCAGAAGAGAGTGAGAGGCTTCTGAAGGAGCTCTACCTGTTTGATGTACTTCGTGCGGATAGAACTACTGCAGCACATGGGTAAAATGTAGTCTCTTGGATGCTGAGGGCACATGTGATTTAAGAGCCTAAGTGGATCATAGAATCACAGAATGGTTTGGCTTGGAAGGGACCTTAAAGATCACCTAGTTCCAGCCCCCTGCCATGGGCAGGGACACCTCCCACCAGACCAGGTTGCTCAAAGCCCCATCCAGCCTGGCCTTGAACACCTCCAGGGATGGGGCATCCACAGCTTCTCTGGGCAACCTGTTCTAGTGTCTCGGCACACTCATAGTAAAGAATCTCTTCCTTGTATCTAATCTAAACCTATCCTCTTTCAGTTTAAAACCATTACCCCTTGTCCTATCACTACACTCCCTGACAAACAGTCCCTCCCCTGCTTTCCTGTAGGCCCCCTTTAGGTACTGGAAGGCCGCTATAAGGTCTCCTCAGAGCCTTCTCTTCAGGCTGAACAACCCCAACTCCCTCAGCGTGTCTTCATAGCAGAGGTGCTCCAGGCCTCTAATCACCCTTGTGGCCATCCTCTGGACTCATTCTAATACGTCCATGTCTTTCTTGTGCTGGGGGCCCCAGAGCTGAACGCAGCACTTCAGGTGGTGTCTCATGAGAGCAGAGTAGAGGCGGACAATCACCTCCCTCAACCTGTTGGCCACACTTCTTTCGATGCAGCCCAGGATATGCTTGGCTTAATGGGCTGCAAGCGCATATTGCCATCTCATATTTAGTTTTTCATCCACCAGTACCCCTAAGTCGTCCTCCTCAGGGCTGCTTTCTAATCCAGTCATCTCCCAGCCTGTATTCATGTTTGGGATTGCCCTGACCCAGGTGCAGGACCTTGTACTTGGCCTTGTTGAACTTCATGAAGTTTGCATGGGCCCACCTCTCAAGCCTGTCAAAAAAGTTCATAAAGAAAAAATAGCTTGTAAAGGATCATAAAAGTTCTTCCACCATTGAGGAAATTGTAACAGTTAATTGTTGACTTGTTGCTGTTTGAATTACTAAATGATTCAGAATATTGTAACAGGGGATAACTTTGTTCCTAGTGTCTGCATCTAAACTACTGTAGGAAGAACATCAGTCTTCAGAGCAGTAGCAGCAAATTGGACACAGCCCGTACTCTGCTTGTGCTCTGTATCTAGTATAACATCTCCATTTGACTTTGAGGCTGAGTAGCTTAATGTCTCTGGAGGGAAAACACTGAGAGGGGTTCTTCCTACCAAAGACACAGTTACTGTAATTTTATTTGTCGCCTCCATTACTCTAATTTAATTTTTTGCTTTCAGTGTCCTTAAAAGCCATGTTATGTATAAGAGAATGTAAGTAGGAAGACTTTCTACTTGTATATCTGCTATTGACATAGGAGAACTTACTGTGCAAATGCTGCAGGATCAGTAGGCAGTAGCTTACTGGTGTCCATACAGGCTCCTGTTAATTGTTTTGTGAAAATACAAAGAATGCAGATTTCAGAAATGACTGCAGAAATCTTTGCTTGGTTCTGTGACATCTTTATAAATGCAGATGAAAATCCCAGTCAGCAACTTGCAGGTTCTTGGTAGTTCTCTGGGGGAAACTAGATTTTTCAGTGTGTTTTTTTTTTATGTGAAACAACAGATGTTGCAAATCCTGCAGAACTGTAGTCTGTAAATTCATTGTACTAGAAGCCATCCAGCAGATGGCATCATAAATCATATGAAATCTGTAGTTAATCCATTCAGAAAATAAACTTAACTTTTCAAATTGATTGATTAAATGGAGATAGTCATAAATATGCAAGGGAAATTTCTTCCAAGTAAAAGCAGAAAACCTTGTGTTCATGTGAAAGGCAAGGAAAACTTATATGTTAGAGAATTTATAAGTGGATGACGTGTTGGATTAATTCAGTATTGTTTCTATTTTTCCACTGTTTAGTCTTGAACTCAGAGTCCCGTTTTTGGATCATCGGTTTACTTCTTATTATTTATCTCTACCAGCAGAACTGCGAATTCCAAAGGTATGTAAAACTAGGGTTGGACCCAAATGTAAGCTTACAAATTAATGGATATGTGCTCTAAGCATGACTGAATTGCTGAATTCATAAGTCCTTTGACCAAAGCCAAACGTGTTCTTTAATATTTTGCTGGATTGTTGGACTACTGGGAACCCTTTTCTGACAAGACATTCTGAAAGGAAACCATTTCTTAGTCAAGTATTTAAATCTTTGTACTACAGTTCCCGAGGCTCATGGCATTGTTTGTTGTTCTGCAAACAGAATGGAATCGAAAAATACCTTTTAAGACAGTCCTTTGAAGATTCTAACTTACTTCCCAAAGAAATACTTTGGAGACCCAAAGAAGCTTTCAGTGATGGTATAGCATCAGTAAAGAAATCCTGGTTTTCTATTCTTCAGGATTATATTGATCAACAGGTATAGTACCACAATTTTTATTTGTCTTTCACATTTAGGTATATTGAGATATTGCTGCCAAGATCATATGCTTAGTTGGGAGAATAAATCTGGATATGACAGTAACTTGAGTTTCGTGGTGGAGGAGCAATATAAATTTTAATCAACAGTCTTCCAGCTACCTGCATTGCTTAAAGTCATTTGAGACTGTAGATCCAAATAAATGCTAGATCCTGACAGAAATGACTGTGTAAGGAAATGAGCATCATTTAAGTATCTGGATTACAAATTAGATTGTGTGTTGGCAAACACAATTTCTGGGCTATACGTAAAGCAGCTGCTTCAGTTGAAGACACTTGCATGAACTTACTCTGTGGCTGAGTAACAGCATAATGACTTTATAATGTCCTTTCTTGTTTATTTCATTTGCTTTTTCCCAGCTATGCCTTGCTAAACCCTTTTGCTTTTTAATGCCTCTCCTTGCATTGCTAACCACTGAAGATTTACAGCATTTTGTCTTTGGACAAAGCATAATCTCTGGTGTATAGAGGTAGTTTAATCATTGAGAGGAAGGATTAAGGACTCACTTTACACCAGAGCTCTGTTATACAGAAATACGTGTACTTGGACCTATGGATAGGCACTTGTATGTCTTAACCACCAGCTAGCCTGTATCCCACTTTCCTTCTCTACTATATCCACAGGCAAGAAAGTAGTTGGGTCAGGCAGCAGTGTTGTGCTGCCCCTACTGAGCCTGTATTGTTGCAGTAGGGGCATTGTTGCACGGCTGTGGGGAGTTAGATAGCGTGTTGGCAGGGAAAGCTGCTTTAGAAATTACCTCAACTGGTACAACTTTTCATCCTTCCTTTCTTAGCCAGCTTGGCAACTGCGGGTGTCTTTTGCCTCTGCATCCCAGGTCTTTTGTTGCTAAGAGCCTGGTTATACAAGCAGAGTCAACAGTTCTGTATGAGCTGAAAAAAAAAAACAGGAAACCACTTACATGGCAAAAGACTGCTTTAAGTTGTGCCAGTTGATTCACAGTGAAGAGGATAGAGAAAAAGGTTGTTTTTTTTTGTTGTTGTTTGTTTGGTTTTTTTGAGCTAACTAACAAAGGTGATTCTAACCCAAAGAGAAATTACATGTAGTGCAGAGAGAAATATTAACAGCATTGGAAATGTAGTTATGTATCCATAAAGATCAAAGGAGCTCGTGACAAAAATTCACCTGTGAGAAACCTCTGCCTCTAGAATAGATTTATTTATATATATTTTTCAAAACTTGTAGGCATTCAGTGGTGAATCCTTGCATGACTCTAACTTGCAGCAAATTGGCTTGTATAAGTTAGACATGTATTTGCAGCTTAATTTGAATTTTGCTGTTTCTGTAGGTTGATGACCTTCTGCTGGAAAAGGCAGCGGAGAAATATCCTTTCAATCCTCCTAAAACAAAAGAAAGCTATTACTACCGCCAGATCTTTGAGAAGCACTACGCAGGACGAAGCAACTGGCTGCCCCACTACTGGATGCCAAGATGGGTTAAAGCTGCTGATCCTTCTGCTCGTACATTGAAACATTACAAGTCAGCTACCCAAGAATAGGCTGTTGAAATAATCCCCCAAATAGAAGTGCTGCAAGTAATTTGCATGCACTCTGCTTTAAAAATTAAAAACAAAAATTAAAAAAAAAAAAAGAAATATGCAAACCTAAGGCTTAAATGGTCTTTAAGATGCATTTCAACAATGATACCGGAAATAAGAGCTTTCTGTGGTTATTATACTATTATAAAATTCACCCTGCTTTAGCAAAATTTTGTAATTCATGGGAAAATACTTTATGGACAAGGAACTACCTTATTCAGCAGCTCTATTCCATATGTGGTGACCTCAATTGTATTAATTTGCCTTGCAGTCATTTAATATATTTTAATGTAAACTGTTTCAAAGACTTAAATAAGGCAAAGTGATGCAAACTGTTGAAGGTCCTCTGAGCATAAGGCAAGTTCACCCTAACTGTTCAGTGATTTGTATACCTGGCTGTGGGATTTGGATAGTCTGTGTCTATATTACTCTGTTCTGAATGTCTTTCTAATAATTCCCAAGAACCTTGGCCTAGTTTTCAAAATATACACGTAGCTATGTAGAGGTGCTTACTAGAGTTTATAATGGTGGTGGTGCTGGGTGGTACTTAATGAAATTAAAGGAAATCTTACTCATTACTGTAAAGCCACAAGTTGGCCATTTTGAATCTTTTAAATATACCACCAGTTTAAAGATACTGTGACTCCTATCAACGAGCAGAACAGACAAGAAGCTGGGTTATGTCTTTGTTTCTAACTCAAGGGCTTCAATTTTAAAATGTATTTATTGTTCTTGAAAATAGAATGTTAATTGGGTGAGCTGTATCAGTCTGATGGAAGTTGCATGACTAAGTATTTCAAGAAATTTTTCACTTACTGTGAGAGTGTTGGAAAGGACTGTGTTGCTGCTGAACTGCATGTGGTCAACTGTGTGGTGAGCCAGCCCTATTAACCATAGAATTTAGTCAGACAAAGCACCTTCAAAGACAATGGAATTGGATGCCTTGCTTGGAAAAATGGAAAAAGGAAAAGAAAAAAAAAATGAAGCTTTTTCAGTAAGCATAAGAACTTTCAGTTCAAACAAATTACTTTTTACCCAGGACAGCTTTTTATTAATTAGTTAGGTTCAGGGGCTGCTTTTTTAAAGGTAATGTAAACATGAGGTTGGCCAAAAATATACATGAGTGCTTTAGATTGACTTGATTAACATCGTGCTCTTTATGAAGGCAGTAGTTTAATTAAATGTCTCTCTCAACAAGGAAACTGAAGCCAGCTGCTATTTAAAAGATAAAATATAAGCAATTTTTAAAAAAAAGTCTTAATAAAATGACTGTCTATTACTTTTTTTTTTCCCCTTCCCAATCCTGCATTTGAATCTGTTCCAGAAACCTTACTGAAACTTCTCGGTGGTACCATGGAGCCCATGAACTGTCCAGCATTACTAGTAGTGGCCATATTTCGACTTGCATATACTTGTCATTTATGAACATGTGATGAGTAAGATAAGTTCCTGCAGACTTCTTTACTTAAGGGCCACATGCTTGTCTTCTCGGATTTTCTTTGAAACAGTAAAGTATATTTTGATTTGGGTCAGGAGTATGGAGTATATTGATTGGGTACTGATGTTTAAAGATAAGATTTAATACTCGCTATAAACTTCCCAAGGCTCAGATGGTAAGAAAAATGCCTGCAGTAAAAAATAGGCACAACACATTTTCTGGTCTTTAATGTACTTTCTGCTGCAACATTGTTCACTTGTTGCTCTTCTTTATTTCAGAAGTAGGTGCTAGGCTCTAGGAGAGATAAGTAATATTGTGGAACAGCCAGGTATTCAAGGAAATCCATCATAATTTTTTTTAATTCCTAATGTATTGGGCGTTTACATAGCGAGGCAAGGTCCTAGACTTGTGATCCTAATTATTTTTAGCTTTTTACTGAAGTGCAGAGGAATAATACTCTGTTTGCTGTCATATTCTTGTTAAAGGTATATATGCTAGAGTTCCTAGGAGTGAAAACCTATTCATGCATTCCCCATGTATAGACTTGACTTGTACAGCCTTTTTGACTTCTGTGAAGCTCTGTAATTTCTTCTTCCNTTCTTTCTTTTTTTTTTTTTTTTTTTTTTTTTCCCTTCTGTTTTAAGGCTACAGCTACTTGGGATCATCTGCTAGCTGCAAAGAGTTTCTAGCTTGTCATATGAGGGAATGGGATGCAGGTCCAGAATGCAATGCTCTCCTGTCTGGTTTTACTTTTTGTCTTTCTGCAGTTGTCTCCTTTTCTCACTACATTTCATTTGTAGAAAATTAAGCTGGACTGTTTTGACAGCTTGAGGTGGCTAGTTAGACTGGTGTGTCTGAGGTGGAGTGGGGAATTCAAGCCAGTGGTCCACCTGGGAGGGAGGAGACAGATAACTCCGTGGCTTCAAGAACCTGTAAGGATCTTGCAAAGTGGATAAAATAGTGGGGCTTATTTTTGTATTGATCTGTGGTTTTTTTTTTTGTTGTTGTTTTTTTCTTTGGATCAATTAAATTATGTTTTCACTGCAATCGCTCCCTGTTTTGAGGACGGAGAAATAGCGTGTCTGCCAAAGAGAGCACTGTAGTATGTGGGCCGTACTAATTGCTTAAGGCTGCACAGTGACACCCATGCCTATCATCTTTTTAATAAAATCTACCTGCTAGTTTAACCTCCAGTTGATTGGCTTGTGTGGGGCTTCACTGACTGTCTCCACATCCAAGTTTTCCTAAAAGTGGCTATATAGAGAAGCTCCCCAATACAAGCAAACACATAGGAAACAGAGAACACCTGACAGGACTTTGGGGACCCTTAATCCATCGGGCAGAGACTTCTACGTGGGATGGTTTGAAATCATACCAAAATGTTTGAAGCAGTCTCTATAAAATCACAGTAAAGTGTAAAAGCAGCTTATCTTAAGAGCATATGGAGAGTTGCTTTGGAGAACCTTTGGTGTGGGAAGTGTCTTTTGATGAACCTCTACAAGGTGATGCATATTTAACTGATTTCACCACGATAAAGAATGCTTCTGGAAAGTTAGGTTGCAGGAACCAGTGTTAAGTCTGCTCTGGATTCTACGTAGTGAATTTTATTCAAAGTTAATCAAGGTTGTCAGGTTTTTCTGCTCAGAACTGAGATAAAATATGGTAAATTGTGGTTAAAAATAAAATACAAAAATTTACTCTGAGACTCTGGAAGGCTTGACTTAGTCTTTTATTCTGCACAGACCTAATATATGACATAAGTAAATAAAAGAGATGAGTTGTGTAAGGGGCACTAATGCAAGGTAAACCTGTGTTTGAACTGGCTGTTGAGCAGTGAACCCAAACGACTGTGGGGCTGAAGTGCAGGAGAGCCTGCTTACTACTATAGCGAAGTAGATCTCATATTCTTCAAGTGTTTCCTAAGGGCAGCCATGCACATAAATCAACTGGATGATGCTGGTGAGGGCTGGAAGGTGGGGGTTCCCATTTCCTTGGAATTTCAGGGCCTATTGGCTTTATTTACATATGAATTAATACATTATAGTTGACATAGGGGCTGTGGTTAGGAAACTCTTAAAAGGCTATGAATGAAGCTGACTGCAGTAGAGGTAATGACTTATTTTTACACAGCTTGAAGAAGAAGAAGAAGGAACTTCGGAGGAAGAAGCAGAGGTGGTTTGTGCTGCCTTGGTATCTTGAAAGTTGGTAGGGGTAGTTGCTAACAGAATCAACACATAATCAGTTTGTGTATCCTTTTTAAGATCTGTTCATGATACTTTACCCCTTTGTGTAATGCCACTTTCTATCTTTTAGTTGGCTAGAAACTCTAAGGGAAAAGTGGCCGGGCAACTGGCTTTTCTTACAATGGATGTTTGGGTTTGGATCTCTTAAGTGTCCAATGAGCTGCAACAGAAGATGCCAATGGTACCCTAGGATCCACCCGATGCTCCTATGTCCCTTGTACTTGGGGTCGTAAGAAGAGTTTCTGAGCAGGTCACGGCTGGCTGTGATCCAGAGCATCAGACCTTCACCCCTTGCTCTGTGCACACGCTGCGGTGCACAACTCCTTTCACAGCCTGTGTCTGAGGAGTGCAAGAGCAGACAGATATACTCCAGCAGGCCAAAAACAGTCTGTCAAAGTCTGAATTTGGACTGAAAGTTTTTTTTCCTAGGGGCTTTCTAGCCAGCAGATGGCAGCCGCTGTTAATGTGTCAGTGCAAACAGATTCTTCGTGCCTGGTGAAAACTGCTTTCCATCCTGTTTTACTTGTGCCTGGTTTTTCACACGTGCTTGTTGGTGTTGTGTTTTTTTTTTTTCTTTTTTTTTTTTTTATGAGCTTCATGGAAGGGAATTTAATAAGCAGTAGATTAGGTTAGGAGCAAAGATGATGAGGAAAAAAAAAGGTTTAATTAATCTTGCTCACAAGATATTGTGCAGAGCTTCTTATGCTGGTACTGCAGGTGAGAAGGCAGCTAAGAGTTGAATACATTAATATTGAGTGCATTCAATATTAAATTTGAAAATAATTTCAAACCAGTTATGATAGAAATTATAAATGTAAGTTAGAACAGGTATAGAAAGCCACTTCTAAGGAGTATGGAAGGTAACACTGGGCTGAGGAATGGGAAATGTTGATTTTACCTCTGAAGACTGCACTTCCACCCTATTTTTGGTTATTATGGTTAACATATGGATCATAGGATTTCAGACAGTGTATAACTCTCTGTATGCCTATGAATCCTACTAGGAAGTTTTACAGATGTGCATCAGGAAGGTTTAGGGCCACACCTCTGCTTTTTTTTTCTCAAAATAATTAGTTTTGCTTTTGAAAAATGCAGTGCATCATATAAATTTAGAAAGATTTCTTATTTCTGTAAATGGGGCAATCCAGTTGTTGTTCTGTGAGCTTTATGGGATGACATACAGCTGCAGAGACTTCATGTACCTGAGAATGCAGACTCAAACCCTGTCAGGAAACAACATCCCCCAAGCAATTATGGTGATACAAAGGCAGCATATAGCTGGTTGTCCAATTTGACAAACACAACCTTTCACCTGCTCCAGGAGGACTCTGGGAAGAAGCCTTGTGCCATTTTTGTTGCAATACAGGGTGCTTAGTTAAGGAATTTTCACTGAGAGGATGGAATAATGGGTCCAAATTAGTCCTTTAGAGAATTGTAACCCTGGGTAAAGAAAATTGAAACTGACCTCAATTCCTACATCATAATCATCTTACAGAAGCCAAGGGGAGAGCCAGAATGATCCGGTTGCAAAAGCAGCCTCCATTTCTGCTACTGTCAAGGCTATAAGTAGTTGTCTATATTAATAAACTGTATTATTTAACATCTCTCACCACTGCTCTTGAAGACTGCTCTTAACACCTGGGGCAAAATGTATATTAATACAAATTACTTTTGATTAAAACCATTATTATTTTAGCACAAAAAGGAAGGGGGTGGTAGAAAGAATGTTCTCTTTTTAAATATTTAAATACTCATTATACCAAAGTGATATAAATTACTGGCTGACTGACAACTTGCTAATAATAGCTTAAAAATGCAAATAGAGCTATTATCCCAATTGACACTAATTGGAACTCTTTTGGCAACCTCTGAGGGCAGGGCAGGAAGATTTGATTGTTTCCTCCAGCTTAAATCAGGTTGGTGAGGAAGCGTAGGGAAGCTCCACTGTGGATATACAGGTTGCCATTGCCTGGGCTGATAATGGGCTACCATCTGCGGACGTTGAAATTCATTATGGTGTATTTCAGGAATATGCTCCGAAGTTGTGATTTCTGTCTGTGCACAGTTGTAGTGAAGTTGGTGCTACGGACCGGCCCCGTGCAGCTCAGGCTCTGCTGGGGCTGAGTTGGTGCCATCTGTGGGAATCTGAGCTTCAAGCACCCAGCTCCTGTGAAAGCCCTTTGTTGTCTTTTCTGAATTATAAAAAAGATTTTTTTCACTGCCTGTAACTGAAAGGTCTGCTGACACAGAAGTACTCAATCCTGTTTCCCACAGCCTTCTCCTGCAGAACCTGGCTGCTCATGGCTTGGAGTGTGTACTGTTCACTGAGTCAAAAACTGGCTGGGTGGCCAGGCCCAAAGGGTCATTGTGAATGGAGTTAAATCCAGTTGGCGGCCAGTCACTAGTGGTGTTCCCCAGGGCTTGCTATTGGGACCAGTTTTGTTTTGTATCTTTATCAATGATATCAATTGAGTGCACCCTCAGTGAGTTTGCATCCTCAGTGGAGGTTTGGAGATGAACTTTCCTGTCTGAGCTATAAAAATACAAACCAAAGTCAGCTGCACTACAGGCTGGGTGAATAATAGAAATGTTTTGCAAAATTCATCTGTTTTAGGCCTTGAACACTTCCAGGGATGGGGCATCCACAGCTTCTCTGGGCAAACTGTTCATTGCCTCACCACCCTCATAGTAAATAATTTCTTCCTTGTATCTAATCTAAATCTACCCTCTTTCAGTCTAAAACCATTACCCCTTGTCCTATCACTAC